>QMIH01000775.1:480798-490849 GCA_003987875.1 Clarias batrachus | reverse complement strand
TATACATTTTAAATTATATTTTAAAAAAAAAAACTAAAAATAATTATCTTTAAACACAAATAATGTTAAATAATAAAGCTAAATAATTTCTAATTCTACAAAAATAAACCAGAATAAATAGATATCGCTAAACTAACTAACTAAATAATATATATATTTTTGTATGTGTAAACACACATACATACTGTATATACACACACACACACACACACACACACACACACACACACACACACGTGTACACACCTGGCTCTTAAAAAAAAAAAAGCTCGAACCCATTACTTGAAGTTTAACCAAAAATGTTTATATCGTGGTTTTTAAATCTTTTTACTGGCAGTATGTAATAAGAAATGATTTTGGGCATAAAGCAAAGGTTTTACCATGCCACAATCATCGGATAAAAAACCTGGACCTAATAACCCCTCAGAGTGAGTGTGTACAAATGGAACGTACCAATGTAACCTGATGCGGGGGAAATCTGGAGGTTGTAGGGGATCTGAGTGGAGCTGACTGCCGACTCCTCGTTCTCGGTGGTGACCTCCACCACGGCACAGATGTCGGGTAGATAGCTTATCGTCGGCTTACTTGGTGAACTCCGATCCGGTTCAGATCCGGTTGAGACCTGGCTTCGATCCGGTTCTGCAGTGAACAAACACGTCAGGACCTAATCGCATTTTGATCAAAGCAAAAACAAATAACGAAAAACAAAGAAAAAAAGGAAAGGTGGATGCCCTGTGATCCAAGAAGCTAACCTGTTAATAAAACAGTGCTGTCTGGCAGCGTGTCTTCCTTCAACTGCAGCTCTTTCTCTGGCTCGCTGCTTTTGGCTTTCCGTCTCGGCGTAGGTCCCTACACAGAATTTAACCATGATGTAACGTTTGTGTTTCATTTCATTTTAAACACACATTCTCTAGATTTTCTTAAACTAAAATGGGGTGCGCTTACTTTCGCTTTTGCCTCGCGTTCCATCTTTTTCTTCTTCGCTAAAATACACAATAAAGACAAGACTTGAAGTTTTGCAAGCAAGTTTTTAATTTAAAAATACCACCTTAAGGCCGGTTTGTCAGTTTGGATCCTGTGCAAGTTTTTTTTTTTTTTTTATGTATAGAGAAACACATCAAACCTTTATGCTAAGGATAAGGGAGAAAATCGGTGTTCTAGCTACCCACCTACGCAGTTACAAAAATAAATGCTGCATAGGTGAGTTGTCTTCTTGTAATGGTCAGACAATAAGGAGTTGAATTTGATACCACAGGGAGGCACGGGGTAAAGAGCCGAACACTTAATACTTAAAAAAAAACTATTTCAGATATTTCAGACATTTTACAAAATGTCATCAGATCATCTGCTGGTTATGATGACAATTCCATACGCATGTGGTGTTCAAGTCAAACTGGGACTTTTCATTTTACTGTCTAGCAAAACATTACCTTTATTTCACCATATTATCCCCCGTTACACTAATGCACTTATCCCAGCGTTTCACTAGTGCTGTGATTCCATCACGGTAGAAAGATTGTTCAGCACACATTGTTCAACACAGGCTGCCAGCTTCACTTCACGTCTGAAATACTGGCCTCTCAGGAACTCCTTTAATGGCACAAACATGTGGAAGCGAGGTCAGGACTGGTGGCGTGGCAATGACTCCCAGACGAGTTCCTGTAACGTGAATGACCATGTGCAGAGTTCCCACAGATAAATGCGGCTCATCCACAAGTTGCTGACAAATTACAGTTTCCGTCGATTTTCAAGGATCTGGTGTTCCACCCGCTGAACGTTCACCAGAACGGCTGCGGTTTTCAAGCGACCTCGGCCGGGATCATCATTCACCGAGGCGCAGACGTCTTTAAAACGTTTGCACCATTTAAATGTTTTACTGCAGCTAAGAGTCTCATTACTCTTCTGTGCTTCAAGTCTTCTGTAAATGTCAATCGCTTTTACGACCATTGCTCATCAGAAAGTCCCAGTAACGCCCCTCGTAAATCTTACAGTCACTTGCTCTTAAAAATACCTGACTTGTATGACCGTCAGACGGACCTGCAGACATCGTGACGGAGGCTTAAAAATACACACCAAGAGCGGCCAGAACTGTGTGTTCCTGCACTCCGTGTTTTATCTAGATGGTTAATATTAGCTGGTATACAACCACCACCACCACTTTCACACTCCTGTGAAACAATATATAGACAGCGCATCAGGACACCAGCAGTCAGTCGTGACTTTTGCTGTAATAATGTGAAAAGTTTGCATATATCCTGTATATATACATGCAATATAAACAGAACTCACTTTTTCCTTCTACTTAGACTGTTTAATGTTTAGTATATTAAAAAGGTCCTACTGTATATTTTATTAACTTTTTTTTTAACAAGTTCACGCAGGTCTCAGAGCTCCCTTAAAGTGAGCTTGTTAATGCTCAACCTGAAATACCACTCAGATAATGCATTTTTCGCTTTTTCTCTGAACGCACTGTTTTAGTGTCTATGTACAGTAAATGAGCTGCTGCTGAGCCTCTCCCCACTAGAAAACAACCGAGCCAAGCAACTAGCTGAAGAAGCGTCTCTGCTTATACGAGGTCACATTAGGGGGAGAATCTTTGGCTTGTTGAAAGCATGAAATGTCCCTTTTCACCAAAAGGTGAGTTTTGCATCACATGTCTCCTTTAAATTTGGTTAGCAAAAACCGATTTTTTTAAGAACCTTTCTTGGTCAAATTACAAGACGTAAAGAGGTTTTTACTCGATGGTCATACTTCTGTATTGTGACAAAGCAGACAATATTAAAACAGTGTCATAAAGTCACCGTCGCCAGTCAGAGAATATTACCAAGTCTTTTTAAAAGACGTAGCATTTGCAATATGCAAACCAGGTGAGGGAACGTCTGCCAATAGCTTGAACCCTCATTCGCAAGTGAAGAACAACGCAGTGTGAATAGGCAGAGTATGAAAAGTTATCCCCAATGGCAGCAGCTAAATCTTAAGGTGACCCGCACTCACACACCTAAAAAAGCTCAAACTTTATTCTGCCGTGATGAAAAAGCCTAAAACTATTATCACAAAAATATGAATGCAATATTTTAATAATATTAATATAAAGTTATAGTTACTATATAGTAGGACAGTCTCGTTTTAGATTAGCGATTGTGAGAGGAAAAACAAACAACGGAAAAGACTTAATATTTACTTGAGCATAGGCTATTCACTTGGTATTAGTTTCTAAAATAGAAAATGATTCAGATTGAACACATTAATGCAACCCAGCGCTACAGTCTGAGCTGCTGTTAAATAAAATTTTAATTAATTAACAGCAGTTGTTTTTGACCTAAAGGGAAACATGCAAAGACTTATGCAAAATTCACTTTTTGATGTTTTTCTTTTGGACATTCACACATTTTCATGAACTTTCCCTTTATAGTTACCACCGGGATCAACGTCAGTCGTGACGAGAAGGAAACAGGGGTAGCAATTTGCGTAGCTCATTCTCTGTCTTGCAGCTGTTTTATTACAGTACACGGCTCGTTAATATGGCCAGCCTAGGCTTCTTTGGTTCTTAATAAAAAAAATTATAATAAAAAAAAAAAAAACAGATGGCAGAATGGCTAGCTTTATATTGGTCAAAAAAATTAAAATCAATAAATTGTTTAACATTTAGAATGTTGAGAATCAACAGCTGCATCCGATACACACAACATGCTGGTGGCTACAGGATTCCCCTTCCATTTTAGGCATACCAGAAAATAGGTGGAAAATGCCTGATGGTGGGAAAAAAAACAAACAAACAAATTTCCTGTTCTGATTGGCTAGATTTTTTTTTCTTCACTTTTAAAAGAAAACGATATGAAGGGGTAGTATCTAATTTGCATTTGATGCTACAGACACTGAAACAGCGTGTATGATAAAGGAGTGAGACTGGGAGGTATTGAGGCACGCCACAATGCCGGACCTGAGGGGGGATTTCAGCTGACTCCTTAACACACACATACTAGACATACTTACTAAAGTGGGGGTACGGATGTAAAGGGTGAATAAGCAGGAGGTCACTCCTGTATGTAAATAGCAGATTTGCATTCTGGGAAAGACATCCGCTCGTCTTTCCCAGAACAAAGGGACCAGTAGATGTCTAGTGCTAGTTGAGGTCAGGAACCTAAAGCCACCACATGAGGTTCTTGTTTTGTGAGCTAGCTGTCTACTGCCACAAAAAAAAAAAAAAAGTCACCACCTGGATGACTAAGATAAAGTGAACAATTACTGCAGGGATTAATATGCATTAATTGAAACAAGTTATTTAACTAACTGATGCAGTGAGTAGTTTCTCATTTCTGACACAACCATGGCTGAAGACATATCCTGTGGTCGTGACACAGACATTATTCTGTTTCAGAAGGGTCACATTACTGTCCTACATTAAGCAAATAAAACAACTAAAGGAGATTGAAGAAATTACTAAAATTGAGTTAAGAACTGTAAGACACCTCATTAAAACGTGGGATAGTGCTGAACCCATCAGGAACTGTGGTCAGGAAACATTTTGAATGATCGTGTCTGGAGATCACTTAAATGCTTAGTGAAATTAAACCGTAAAAAAAAAAAATTAACCCTACAGTCTGTGGTGGCATCTGTTTTTGCTTCAGTTGGTTAGGTCTACATTCAGCAATGTTGTGTGCCCTAAAAAAAAAAAAAAAGAAAAAAACACGATCTGAATGTACTGAATGGCCAGGGTTTTTTTTCCCCCCCCAATTCATTTTTTCCTTCCCTGATGGTACGGGCACATTCCAAGATGACAATGCCAGGATTTATCGGGTTCAAATTGTGAAAGAGTTTCGCGGATCGTTTTCATACATAGATTGGCCAACACAGAGTCCAGACCTTAGCCCTATTAAGAATATTTGGGACGTGCTGGAAAAGACTTTACACAGTGGTCTGATTCTCCCATCGTCAATACAAGATCTTGGAAAGAAATTGATGTGACTCTAGATGGAAATAAACGTTGTGACATTGCATAAGCTTATTGAAACAATGCCACGGCAAACGCATGTTCGGCCGGGCAGTGTACATGTACACACACATAAATATATTTATTTATTTATTTATTTAACATGCATCATCATCATCATCATCATCATCATCAGGGAGGTCACAGCGTGCACTAATTTAACAGCTCTACACTGAAAACCAAAGATTCTGCTAGACTTTCTAACCGACTCAAAACGCCACACAAGATTTGATGTCCTACATTCAGCATGTTTTCAGAAGGATACCCCTCCCTATTTCCTTCGCTGGAAAGCCAGCTTTACAGACTGCACATTCCCAAACAGTATCATCTAACAGCTCTTAAAATGTGACTGCATGAGAGACCAGGCTGAAAATTCCAATGCTAACCAAGAAAGAGAATCTGAAAACCTGAAGCAGCTTCTAAACAAAGCTTTAAACCAAAAAAAATGTTGAAATGCATTTTAAAAAATGTGGAAGACTTAAATAACCATAAGAGACAGCTTAGGAATGACCGAGAACCAGTGCTTATATTTGTTCTATTGACTTCTCTTTAACACCACTTCTTATTCTATGTACATCACATGAAGATTTATGAGTTTGTGGTCATTTGCCAGACTTTATCTTGGCTCCATTATAAAAAAAAAAAAAAAGAAAATAAATAAAAACATTTTAAAAAGTCTGCCTCACTGCCTCATAGTTGCCCTCCTCGGTGTTCTCCATTCATTCATGATGACATCACACAACAAAAGCCTCATTTATGACTTGAGGGCAGCCTGTTATTTTTCACAAAATCCAGTGTCGATGCTAGATTTTGCTCATTTCCTCCACTCGGTCCAGGGCTCTAGCAAGTTCAGATTGTCCTCATTGAACCATGAAAGAGCTCATGTTCATCACACCATCATCTAATGTTGATTATGAAAGAATTTGATTGGACAAATTTTGAGGTAGTGCAGGTGACATTTGATGTCGATTGATTAATTACATTAACTGGAAAAATTCCAGAACTCTTGTTCCGTCTGCTGAGAATCTCTGTTACTCAGCATTTGCGTAATTATTATTTTTTGCTTTATCAAAATTTTTGCAAGTGTTTATCAGTTCTGCCTCTAGGAGGCGCTGTTTTTTTTCAGTGTTCAGATTTCTCAGTGTGAGGCGGCGTTCCTTATCAAGGGGCGGAGTTTTCTGCCACCTGTGCGTTAGGGATGGGAATCACCAGGGGCCAACTGATACAATATTATCCTGATACTTTGCTGCCAATTCGATTTGTATTGAGATTCTGCAAGTATCATGATTTCATAAGTAACATGATGCGATATAAATTCTTTTACCTGGATTTTGTCATAATTCTAACACGCTTGGCAAATAATTCACTTCTACCACATGGAACGCTGTCCTGCCTGTCAACGTGGGAATAGTTTGGAGCGCACCACCTACAGGATTAAAGAGGAACTGCAACATTTTACCACCTCCAGTGCAAACATACTTTTATTTGTTTATTTATTTTAAAAAAAAATAAAAATCTATTTTTGGGTCAGTCTGACAATCTCTACTGCGCATTATGTTTATGGTTGAGAGTTACTTTTTACCATCCAACTTCTTCCACTTGAAGAGCCTTTATACATGTTATCTTGCAATCTCTCTGGTATGCCTTCTTCTTATGGTCTTATTTTTCTCAAAGGATTTCTTCAACGACATCAGCTAGAGATCCTGCCATTTCACCCTACAAGTTCATCCTGCGCATAAACATCTCTGCTCTTATTCACTTTTCAACATTTGGTTCCATCTTTACACACGTTATCCATATGTCACTTCCACAATCACAAGACGTTCCGCATTACAAAAGGCTGTAATCAGACATCTGACACTATAGATATCCAGATTTATTTTTCATCCTCAACAAGAATTCCTCCTCCATCCAAAGTACAATTACGCTTAAGGTTTATTCTGTACGTGGTATAACATCCATTAGGCACGTTCTCTTGATTCAATGTCTGGAGAAGACTTCGAGCTCTGAAACGATCCACAACAGGGAAAACAGTGGACAGATGACAGCTTACCTCTGATTTATCTCCTGGAGGAAAAAAAAAGGTCTTCACAGTGCCCAAGTTATATCCTTCTGACTTTTCAAAACGGTGATATGCAAGCAGGTGCAAAACTTAAAACTGGAGTTGAAATTGTGATCAAGCTTCAGGCGCATACGGAGTCATCTAAGCGCCGTCACTTCATCCAGCTCTCTTTTAACATTGCTCTTTCTTTGTTATAAACTATCCCCCAAAAAACCCAAGGTCACCTATAGCTGCGTAGCGTACCATGCAGAACAACTCACAACACCCACTGCATTCCAGTATCTGCGCAGCTTCTCGAAAAGAGCAAATGAGAGGCCCTCACAAGGTGTAAGGCTTCGCCGCATTGCTGTCAATGAGAATCGGAATTTTATTTTCCATACATATTATTTTTTTCATTTAAGCATGGAGCATGAAAAGAAGGAATGAAGGAATTAAAACCTATCGTGCGAGTTAACATGTCGTATACAGTATCCATCCAGCCTTAAAGACCGGGTCAGAGCTTGGAACTGGTCAAGAGCCTGAGCCTAAAGCAATCACTCGTCAAAATGACTTCGGAATCAACTAGCAGATCCTTAAAGCCGTGGCTCTTCATTTGAAACCAAGTGATTGAGGATTGAGGAGCCGAAAGACTGGATTTAATCATCAGGAGCGAGACTGTAAAGACTGGGACTAAAATAAGCAGTGCAAGTAAAATTCATTGTCCCAAGTGCACTTCAGCGTGAGGTCATGAACAGATGGCCAGACGTTCTCCTTCCATCAATTATGGCAAGTCGTTCAGGTACTGAAGCTACAGCGCAGCCCCGGGTCACCACACTACCACCACCACGTTTGACTCTTAGTATGGTCTTCTTTTTTTGAAATACTGTGTTAGTTCTACACCAGATGTACACACACATCTTCATCAGTCCACACAATATTTGACCTTTATCTTGGGGATAATCAAAATGGTTTAGCAAATGTGAGACGAGCATTTGTGTTCTTTTTAATCAGCAGTGGCTTTTGCCTTGGAACTCTCCCATTTCTACCATTTTTGCCCGGTCTCGTTCTTATTGTTCAATCGTGAACACTGAACATAACTGAGGCAAGAGAGGCCTGCAGTTGCATAGGTGTTGTTCGGGGATCTTTTACGAGTTCCTGGATGATTCACTGTTGTGCTCTTGGAGGAGTCATTGTGGTAGGCAGGACATTCTGCGAAGGTTCGCCTCTGTTCCAAGGTTTTTTTCCATTTGTGGATAATGGCTCTCACTGTGGTTCGCTGGGTTCCCAAAGCTTTAGAAATGGCTTTGTAACCCTTTCCAGACTGACACATGCGACCTACTTCAATTTCTTTACATCGACTTGCTTTCTGAGATCTTTTGGCATGTTTCACTTAGAACTCAGTTTCTTGACTCGACAGATCTGGTAGTAATCAGGCCTGGGTGCGGCAAGTGAAATTTAATCATTTAAAAAGTGCATTTGGTATTCACTCGGGTTACCTTTGTGTAGTATTGAATGATCTTAAATGACTTAGGTGTGACAAATATGCAAAAAAATATATAAATCAGAAAGAGCCAAATACATTTCCATGGCACTGCATATATAACTTTGTTGACTTTGCAATAGTAAAATGACAGCAATTCATTTTTGTTTTATAATCACAACAACAACAAAAAAAGATGTCTTGATATTTAGATTTTCAAAGTATTTCAGTGAGCTGCAACAGGGACCTTATGTACCCTTTGGTTAATAAATGTTCCTGATGATGCCCTTTGGATTAGATTCTTTGTGCCTGCATACAGTTCAACCTCACACGGATAAAAGCAACAGCCGCACAGCACAATGTAACTGAACATGCAATACCTTTCTTGGCTGCTCGTTCTACTGGAGAAAGCATTCGATACATCCTGAACGCGTTGCTTCCGCTTTTCATACTTTTGTCTTTTACTTCCTCTATGTCTGGCAAGGAGTTCATGGCACAGCGGAAGTTCGCCTTCCATGTCTTGGGGTCAGGTTTGTTCGCTCCAGGTTTGTATTTTCCTATAGAAACGTGTACAGAATGAAGACATGCGTCACCATCTATTTTGATGTCACATAATGTTGCCCAGCTTGGCAGGACTCAGACTGCTTTTGTTTTCTAGTTAACAGGTTTAGAGATTTGGAACCTCTAAGCAGTGCCAGGACATTCTGACAGATAATGAGGGAACACCTCTCTGCATTTTTTTTCCTGCTTGTTCTGTTCTGCCATGTTCTGCTTTTTCAGCCCTCGGCATGCCCAGTACTGCAGGATGCAGTGATTTAAGCTGACAAAATAACTTCAGGTGTGATCTGAATGAAATCACTAGGTCAAAGATATTATAAAACGATCAGCTAAGTTTCCTATCAAACATACAATGAGAACTTCACAAAAATAAACCCTCCATTGTGATACCTGTGTGAATGGCCCAGTTCATAAAGAGCGGAGCGTCTTTATCCAATTCCCAGCCGTGCCGAGCAGCGTGTATCCAAGGGATCTGGAATATCTTTTCTTCCTGTTAATAAATGTAAGGGAAAACTCTTCTGTAGTCTTGCACAGACGATCAAGTGAATTTGATGTCATGCTAGTGCTTTAGATCTTTTTCTTACCTTATTAACCCAGATCAGGCCCTGGATTTTACCACCGTTTATCTGCTCCTCCAGCCATGGACGCATCCGCTGCCTGTCGATCGGCATCTTCACCCTGCTGGTTCAAAAAATATATACAGTCGTGGCCAAAAGTTTTGAGAATTACATAAATATTAGAAATTGGAAAAGTTGCTGCTTAAGTTTTTATGATAGCAATTTGCATACACTCCAGAATGTTATGAAGAGTGATCAGATGAATTGCATAGTCCTTCYTYGCCATGAAAATTAACTTAATCCCGAAAAAAAAGACTTTCCACTGCATTTCATTGCTGTCATTAAAGGACCTGCTGAGATCATTTCAGTAATCGTCTTGTTAACTCAGGTGAGAATGTTGACGAGCACAAGGCTGGAGATCATTA
>QMIH01000775.1:464714-480003 GCA_003987875.1 Clarias batrachus | reverse complement strand
CCCATTGAGAACTTGTGTTCAATCGTCAAGAGGCGGGTGGACAAACAAAAACCCACTAATTCTGACAAACTCCAAGAAGTGATTATGAAAGAATGGGTTGCTATCAGTCAGGATTTGGCCCAGAAGTTGATTGAGAGCAGCCCAGTCGAATTGCAGAGGTCCTGAAAAAGAAGTGCCAACACTGCAAATACTGACTCTTTGCATAAATGTCATGTAATTGTCGATAAAAGCCTTTGAAACGTATGAAGTGCTCGTAATTATATTTCAGTACATCACAGAAACAACTGAAACAAAGATCTAAAAGCAGTTTAGCAGCAAACTTTGTGAAAACTAATATTTGTGTCATTCTCAAAACATTTGGCCACGATTGTACAATAATAATAATAATAAAAATAAAAACAAAGAATCTGTCTGGTATAGTTTTCTGTTTACTTCCATAATTTGTCTGACCATTCCTATTATTACTAATAGAAATTGGATACTGAAAGTCACTTTTAATGTCTGAATAAAAGCAAAATAGATAACATTTAAATATAAAGCAGTGCTAAATGCTTTACATGAAAAAGCAAAAAAATTAATTAATAAAAATTAAAAATCAGCCATAACATTCAAATGCAAAACATTAAGCCCAGCCCTGGGCTCTTGGAGAATGACTCTACAGGGCCTCAGGGGGTATGCTGTGGTGCCTGGTGCGAGAACGTTGGCAGCGGATCCTTTGGGATCCTTATGAGTGCTTGATCAGATTTGGTTCTGGGGAGTTGGAGGCTGGTTCGGTGGCCTTGGGCTCTTTGCCTGCTGGGTGTTCTGGTGCCTTTCTATCGTGGCAGCATTGACTTTTTTTTCCAGCATTGGTTTACTGGTGAATAACTGATAACCAACCTGGCAGTGGTATTAGTGTTGTGGCTGATCAATGTTAAGCAAACATTACACAAACAGTCAAGAATGGTATAATTAAGCAAGATCACTTATATAAGCACAGCCGTGTTAATATCCAGCAAAACAGCATGACCTTGAGTGTGATATTGCTTTTAGGCAACAATTCCAAAAACACCATTTATCATCTGCAGATTATGATGTTTATTTAACCAGTTATTTTGCTCCGCCAAAACATACAGTTCCTCATGAGATGGCGACTGACAGTTAGCATCCAACAGTTTTAAATTCTTGCCGGTACTATGTGGCTAAAAAGTGAGTAGAATAAACCATGGAGGTGAAGGACCTTCCTGAGAGACTTACAGGATTTACTTTATATTTCCACATGGACGGTTCAGAGGCGATTTGTGAAAGGCGAAGCGATTATTAAGGACACAGCGTGTTATCAGATGTGTTTTCTTGCTGAAAGTGTTTCAGAGACTGGTTCTAAATGTGGGTTTTGGCAGGCAGATGCTCTCTCCTCAGTAGTGCAGATCTTTTTACAGACCTACTTTCACCCATGCTGCAACAGAGTGTTGGGGTAAGTAAGGATTGTAGAACACCGAGGATGCCGAGTGATGCGTAGAGTTCAACATAGTTAAACATTGTGATACATATAGTTAAACAACAGTGTGTGTGTGTGTGTGTGTGTGTGTGTGTGTGTGTGTGTGTGTGTGTGCGCCCTGTGATTGATAGGCACCCTGTCTAGGGTGTATCCCGCCTCATACCCTAATTCTATTGGGATAGGCTCCAGGCCCTCCTCAACCCTGTACTGGATAAGCGGATAGAAAATTACAACAAAAAGGATAATAATAAAAATAATAATTAAATAATAATAATAATAGTAAATAATAATAGGAATAGTAGTAACAGTTATTATTATTATTTTTATTATTATTATGGAAGCTGTACTTACTCATTCATTTATTAATTTCAAATCAATATAATTTCTGAAAGTTCTCAGAAAGACACTGGACTGTTAAGTACCCCATGTAATCTCACAGACACACACGCGCACACATACACACACACACAGGCGCGCACGCGCGAGAGAGATCTTCTAACAGATTACTGCTTAACACACACGTGTCATCTGTTAAATAATAAATATTACAAAAAAGCACTCATATAATAACTAATTGTAGTTTTAGGGAGAATAAACATCATATATATCCTAAGCTACTGAGCTACCAGGCTGATTCTGATCATGAGAGCTGCTGGTGTTGGGTGTTTGTTCGAAGCCCCGCACACTCTCTCCCCTGTCTACCAGCTGACTTTTACTGTTCAGCCTTTATGACGACGATTGTTATGATAATCACGTGGTACTGCACGCCTCTTTAAGCACCTGGTGAAGGTATCAGCATGAACAACACATCCACAGTCCGGCTTGTTTGGGCTTTTTAGTTCGAACTGGTTAATAAGCGCGTTACCTAATCGAGTCTCCCACTGGCTCCTGGTCTCAGGATTGGGGTTTGATCATATGATGTTCCTGATCTGATCACAGGATCCGTCTTTCTGCCATGGTGTCATCTAAACCCGGAGTCCTGAGAGTACCGTGCGCGGGTGAAGACCGGACCCGGACCCGGACCCGGACCCAGGTCAGTGATCAGAGAGAGAGAGAGAGAGAGAGAGAGACGTGGTCTCTGTGAAACACACTGCGGAAGTGCTACACCGCCAGCACGCACTCGATTGGCTCTGGTTCAAATCGACGTCGCAGTTTAGTACGGAATGAAACGCTAAAAGAAGAAAAAAACCGACAACAGCCCGAGCGTTCCGATTGGTTCGTGGAGGCGGACCGAGGTTTCTGGAACACTGCGTACTTCCGGAAGTGGTGACGTCACGATTCTCGAAAGGGACTTTGATCTCTACTTTGTATACTTTCAGTCCTCTATATTTTACATTGTATCCGAATTATGTTTATGATCAGACACCTTAGTGCATTGATAAAAAATATATATCGATATCGAATCCTTATTTTTGAGAGATCCAAACATCTAAACAGGCATACAATGAGTAAACACACCCCATAGTTTCATTTAGTGCATCTCACTTCAATTTTATCTGTATATCGAATTTGAAGGCAGTGATGACGGACAAAAGGCACTTTACCAAAAAAAAAAACACCTAAAATATTTGGGCATCTTTCAAGTTAATGGTCTTGATTTCCATATTATATTCTACTTTTTATATTATTAAATCTAGGAACCTCTGTAGTCCAACTAGGGACTGTGAAAGCCATTGTATTTATTCCCATATTTACGATTGGGGTAGGGCCTCCAATCAACATTCACATACAATGCATGCATGTCTTTAGATTGTGGGAGGAAACCGGAGCACCAGGAGGAAGCCTGTCAAGGTGGGAATCGAACCCAAACCCTGTAGGTGCAGCCACCGTGCCACCGAAAACAATATTGGTTTCCTAACTTAACTTATTGGTTTCAAAACACAGAACTATTCATATTGTAAAATGTTACAATGACTTTCCTTTTTTAAAAAAAACATTTTTAATTTTCATTCATTTTAATTTTAATATAAAAACTTATTAGTTGTTAACCCCTGAGTAAACATATAATATTGCTGAGATTACTATAATTGATGTTCATTTATTAAGGAGGTCCAAGTTATGCAATATGCATAGAGCCACATGGTAAATGGAATTTAGTATGTACGATGTGTTGAGGTTAGCTTTGAAGGAACAGGATTTAGATCACAGTCTGAAGAGTGAGTGAGAGAGAGAAAGAATGAATGTTCATGTTCTGGTAGGTATTGTTTGTGTTGCTGGTGTGACCAGTTTAACAGCTTGTGTGTAGAAACTTTTCTTGAATCTAGTGTTTCCAGTTTAAATCTACTTCTGGTACTGTTCTCCACATGATAGAGGTTGAAACAGGAAGTGGTAGAGAGCTTGGAGGTACTGATACTGGACTTCCTTAGACATTTCTTGTACTAAATGTGTTGACATTGTGGTATTGTGTCAGCAGCATGCGTTATGCTGGTGTTGGATGGTTGACAGGATGCAGCCCAGTGGACATCCTGTTCTGAGTGTGATTTGGAGAGCGGGGGGGGGGGGGGGGCATACCCAAACAGACTAAGTGAAAAATTTAATATAACCCAGGTCAAAGTGCTTTGTTAAGATTTGATAATTATTGAAAAAATTATTTTCATTCAGTGCTTTTAAAATGATTGACACATTTAAAACACACACCAAAAATTGGCACCCCATCAATGGTACACCCATGCCAGGGTAAAGCAGTATGGACGACAACCATGGTCACCATGTTGCATCCAAGTTTAGGTGTAAGAGACAAACATATTAAATTGTCTAACAGATAACCAAAAACAAAAAAATCTAAATGGCTATTCAAATTGTAAAATGTAATGATAATTCACGCTTTTTGAAAAACATTTTGCTATTTCCATTCAATTTAATTTTAAAATAAAAACTGATTAGCTGATTTAGCGGTTAGTTATGGCGATGTTATATGTTAAACCTCCGAGTTAACATATAATATTCATAGCCGTAGATCAGTTATAGATGTAATAAGAACAGTTCTGCAGTCTAATTCGCAATCCACCTGGAGTGCTTTTCTGTTTAAACAATAACAGGAGTTAAATTAATGAAAGGTCTTGTGGTCAGGACCTACTGCCAGATCGTGGTGCCACACGTCTGTGGTTCAATATAAAGAAGAGAAAGTTAAACCTCAAGTTCACCCACACTTCAGAAACAGGAAACACAACACCACAAACGGAAATAACAGGGCTGCATGGATGTTTTGTGTGTGTTTGTTTTACAGACTGGTTGCCTTTCGAATGCAATGTCCGACTGACTTCTTCACCAGCACATAAATAAAAATTTGTACACTTAAAAGTGAAGGGGCATTGATTGTTCTAAAAGGTTGTTTGAGGAAACATGAATGTGAAAAACTTATGTAAATTAAACAAATTACAGGTTTGAATAAAAAAAATTATTTAAAAAATGTATTACTTAATTTTTAATGACAAAATACAAAATAAATATTGGATAAATATATATTGAGGAGTAAAGTGTGTAAAAAGCTTAGAAATATAAAAGAAGAAATATGTTTGAGATTATGAAAGCATGTGCATATTGTATTATTTAATTATAATAGTACATTATTTATAATATTTAAGAATAAGGCACAAAATTATTGTAGATTTTACATATTATATGTTAAGTGTAATATATCATGGTGGTAAATTTTAAATCATTAACATTTAATATATGAATTAACTTGTATTGCTACATAAGTCAAACAAAATGTAAAACATACATACTTTTGTATTTTAACAAAACAAAACAAACAAAATATATATATTTTTTAAGTTAAATGCTGCAAAGTTGCTATTTAAAAACTTTTATGCGTTTTTCTTGCGCAGTATTGACTGTCTTTATCGCGCACTCACCGTTTCCGGGGAATCACGCGATATGATTGGGTAGCTGATTTTCTGTTTTTGCGGGAAATTTTTTTCACGTTATATTTCAGTAGCGTTTGTGTGTTTGAAGTTTTTAAGCTTACTGTTCATAAATTCCACCATGAATCGAGAGGAAAATACCTCATGCGGCTTTGTTAGCAGGTAAGATTATAAAGTTTGGTATACCTATCAATAAAAAGAGAAATAAATTATGTTTGTATATGTCTGTGGATAACGTTGCCCAACTGGTATTCACTCCACAATCTTGAGTCATTTTAATATGTTAATAATATCACCAAACACAGTTATATTCATATCATATGCTATATTAATGGTGTATTTAACAAAATTTTACGAAATCGTGCCGTTCACGTGGTGATGGCGTGCGAGCAGGGTTGCTAGGCAACTGACCACAGCCTTACTAAAAGAGTTGGATACCGCCGTGAAGTTTTTGGTAAATGTGCAATGACGGTAAATATTACACCAAAACAAACGAAACATTATGATTTCTATCAGACATGTAAGTAAAATCATTGAAATAAATTGACTTCGGCTAAAAAAAAAATAAAGCCCCGCTTAGCAAACAGCTATTTTAACTTCCGGGTTGTTTCGCCATTTTGAGGAACTCGATGTTACGTCACCACTAATGACTCGGGTTATTTATATAAAAAACATAAAAGTAATAAAGTTTGATGTGGAAAATATATTATATTTCTGTTTTTAAAAAGCGTGTGGCAAATTATTTTAGATATGTGTTTTTGTAATGGAGTGTGACGTCATAATGGAGGAAGCGTTTGTCACGCGAATGTTTGTTGCCATGGTAACCATGCTGTTTTAAACGTGTTCCTTTCCCCCTCATCGCTTACAGCACGACTGTCCCCGGCGAGACGAGGAAGAGACAGGACTACCTGGAGTGGTCTGAGTATTTCATGGCTGTGGCTTTTCTGTCCGCTCAGCGGAGCAAAGACCCGAGCTCGCAGGTGCCAAGCCTCTGTAACATCTTCCAAATCTTTACTCATCCTGATCGTCCTGTACATACACACACACACACAGACAAGTCTGTCGTCTCTCTCCTACAATTGTGGAAGATTTACATTATCAGTCTCGCAGAAGATGACAGGCCTCCTTTAGGGACTTTGGTTCTGGTTTTCTTCCTCATTAAATCTCAGCGAGTTTTTCTTTTCCTTAGAAATACAGATCACCTGCATTTCTGTGACGCTCCTTTTGTGGTCATCTCTATTTTGAGCTGCACTAAACAGTTAACACGGAGTTGAAATCTAGGTGGTGTATTGTTTTTTGGAGGAGCTTTCCAACAACATTAAATGATAACCATATGTGTGTTTAAATACATTTCCTATCTCTCTTTTTCCCATTTGTCTCTTTTGTTTTTCTTTTTTTTTGGTTAGTTTCTACCCATTTTCTTTTTGTTTATTTCATTTCATGCTCATAGTTAATTTCTTAGTCTTTTTTCCCTTTTGTTTCTTCTTTTCAAATTTTCGTTTCATTACCATTTTACTTTCTTCCCTTAGTGCGATTTTTTTTGTTTGTTTTTTTTTTGTTTTAGTTGTTTGTTTTAAATTAGATGTAGTTTAAATATATGTAGTTTTTACTTTCTGGTTCTTCTTCCTGGCTACCTTATTTCTTAATTTTAAATAATTTAAATATTTTTAGTTTACTTTTTTTTCTTTCACTAATCTAAGCTCTATGTGTGTGTGTGTGTGTGTAGGTGGGAGCGTGTATTGTGAATCAGGAGAATAAGATAGTGGGAATCGGCTATAACGGGATGCCGAATGGCTGTGATGATGACCTCTTGCCCTGGGCTCGCTCTGCTGAAGACAAACTGGACACTAAATACCCATACGGTCAGTTTCCATAAGATGGAGAAACAGGGGAAATTTCTTTGTTACAGCAGCGAGGAAAAGAAAACAATATGCAAATAAAAAATAGGGACAGTACAGTGTATAAATACAAGAGGGAAAAAAAAGTAAAGGCAATACAATAATTGCACTTTCAAACTAACTGCACTAATTTCAACAAATTGCACAGGGGTAA
Source organism: Clarias batrachus (assembly GCA_003987875.1). Lineage (NCBI taxonomy): Eukaryota > Metazoa > Chordata > Actinopteri > Siluriformes > Clariidae > Clarias > Clarias batrachus. The sequence continues at coordinate 472,608 of QMIH01000775.1, read as the reverse complement.
TATTTCACAGTTTAAAATATTATTGTACAGTTCTGTTGTAATGTATTGCACTAGAGTAATGTTGCAGTTTTAAATGTGCTATTGCACAGTTGCTATTGCACCCAAATCTAAGATATTATAGCTGTATTGTAAGTTGTATTTCATATTGTATTTCATATTGTATGTCATATTTAAGATATTGTAATTATTGTAAAAAAAAAAAAAGTCATCACACCTCACTGTCTGCATCAGAGTTTAGTCACTTCAGTAATTATTGTAAATATTCACTATGATACTTTTAATTTTTTTCTCCTCAAACTACAGTTACAAACATTTTTGTTTTATTTTAATGCTGCAATGTGGTTATCCACTAGATGGCGCCAAAGAACAGGTAATAAATTTTTCTGCGGACACGTGAGAGGGGAGGAACTTTCAGATTTTTTTTCTCTCTTGATTATGATCAAACACTTTGAAACACAAGCGCATTAATAAAAAAAAACCTGCGCCACTTTTAGAGCTGCTGTTATAGTGAACTAATCAATACCTTCTGACCAATCAGGATCCTGAACTCAGCAGTGTGGCGGTATTATTGTTACTATTATTATTGCTGTTGATGATCGTAGCATTTACCATGCTTGTGTGTGAGGGAATAAAGCGCACACTTTGGTGTTATTGTGCTCAGTGTGTTTAGGCTCATAAACTATTTATACACGCAAGACACTCTGAGTGTCAGAATGTTGTCTTATCATGGGTGATAAAGCAGATTGTAAGACGCCTGGGTGCTGGTGGTCCTCAGTGCAGCGCCATCACAGCCACTAATGAAGCTCTTCACTCTGTAATTAACGCTGGCAGTGTGTGAGAGAGAAGGGGAGAGAGAGAGAGAGAGAGAGAGAGAGATTAGCCTGGGACTTCCATAGCTGCTGTTCTGGAGAGCAAACATCTGTTCACACTCCAGCACACTCTCACTCATCTGAGTATGGAGCAAATTTAAAATGCTGCGCGCGTCCATGCTTCTTATTCTCCTTATTATATCTGATTTAGTGATGTTAAATATGTATGATGTGGAGTATGTGACGCCTCTAGCTGTGTTCCCGACCATCACCTGTGCATTACCTAGGATGTCTCATATTTATGATTGAGCTGTGATTTGGAACACAGCCCTGAACCAGTTCTTGTAATTCTCTCTGCTTCTAATATCGTAAAAGTCGAATTTGTGCACATTGTTAAACTTTGTTATATGTCTACACTGTGTGTTTGTAAGTTTATTTTATTATTAGTGTTTGTAATGTTAAGTATTTATTATTGTTGTATATATTTATCGTGTTTATTTTAACCACTTTGTGTGTGCAGTGTGCCACGCTGAGATGAACGCTATCATGAATAAAAACTCGGCAGATGTGAAAGGCTGTACCATGTATGTCGCTCTGTTCCCCTGTAACGAGTGTGCTAAACTTGTCATACAGTCAGGTGAAAACACACGCGCGCGCGCACACACACACACACACACACACACACACACACACACACACACACACACACACACTTATCTGTACTTTTGATTTATATATATATAAAAAAACAAAACACTGGATTGCATTTAATATTTATTTTTATATTTGTTTGTTTGTTTACCATAATTAACATCCATATCTAACAGTTTACACAGAAATTATATTAATTCTGTCTGTTTACTACAGGTATAAAAGAGGTAGTATATTTGTCAGATAAATATCACAGCACTCCGGAGATGGAAGCTTCCAGAAGACTGCTGGATCTGGCGCGCGTCCCATACAGGTGAGTCTCGGCACCAGTGACGACAGCAAAAATTTATGACTGGTTGGATAAGTTCTACTTTCCCCTGAACCTTACATTCTGCTGAAATATTTTGGTGATCTCGCTAACAGATTTAACAGTAGTTATCAGATTTTATATACTTATTACATACTATAGATTTAACTGTTAGAATGAATAAAGTTGACACATTGATGCCCTTTATTTCACATGATTTAATTTAAAGAATGTGTAATTACTGAAACCGAAATATCAAAGCTCATTCAAGGGTTCAATGTACTGCCATCTAGTGGACAAATTCTGTGTAGCAACTAGATCGTGTCATCACAAGCAGCACAATTACTATTTACATGTTGCTGCACTGTTCAAGGAAATGTTTTATGCCTTGTGAAAATTAACTGCGAAATGAGTTGATCAATTGATTCTGGCAAACACAAAGCTTCATTTGTCATTGGTCACATGACTCAGGGAACACACATACACACACACACACACACACACACACCTCGAAGCATGGCTTCAGTTGGACACACCCCCTTCTGCACGATACAAGCTTCGGAGCTTCTGTGTCATAGTAACATCACTAATGTCAGAAATGGAACAGATTTGTATTGTTTATGCAGTGTATGTGTAATATATTTAATTCCATCTTGCTCAAAACTCACCTGCTGTTCATCGGGTTGCAGAACACAGTTTGGATATTTCTGATTTGCAGGATCACTGGATTAAATTCTGAAAGGTGAACCTACCCGTGTGTGCGTAAACTGTGGTAATATGATGTCATATGAGCCCCAGAAGGAGAGAAACATACTGTCAGTTTCCACGATGTCCTTCTCCACCTGCTTACTGCACCTACTGATTATAAAACAATCCTTAAGTGGTAATTTACATGTACAATGTGAGGGAAGAATAATGCAGCTCACAACTGAATGTTTCACCAGTGACTGGGTCACAAACACGGTGTGCTTCATTAGACGCTTTATCGGGTCTGTATTAGTCAGCCGGCTGCTTGCGCACTGTTATGCTAGCAGCACCCTGATTAGCATTGTTATTTATGTTTCTATAGAATCAAAGCACTGTTTTTAACCAGCATTATGGTGAAAAATAAGCCAGTCAATCAAACCTTTTTATCCCTTGCTAAAAAAGTTTTCGTTTGTGTTTTTCAGGCAGTTTCAGCCGAAGAGGAACAAGATCGTTATTGATTTTGACTCCATCAGTCCCTCGGTACTACATCAGTGTAATGGAAGCAGCACTGCAGAACTAAATGGTGGAAGTGCTCCAAAAACTGAATGAAAACTGAAAATACTGAGTTGAAATATTGGTCTTGGTTTAAAAGATATTAAAATCCCTAGGATATTGTATCAAACATCGTAGAAGTACGTTACTGAATTCGGGCGTCACTGTTGCAGATGAACTGAGGCGACTGTTTTCGCAGTAGTGACTGGGGAGACCGTAGCATTGAACAGATGTGGCCAACAGAATTTTTGATCTAACCAGAGTGAATAATTTTTGACTTACTCTCATAATATACCAATAAGCATTGAAATTATGTTGATGTACAAAGTTTATCCTCTAAACTATATTTGGTACTTGATTTTCATATTTCAGCACCACTAAATAGTGCTAAAATTAACAGATAAATACGTTATTAAAATGCGAATGGAGTTGAGTAGGTTAAAAATACTGAGAACAGCAAATATTAAACATCTCTGCACTGAATAAATGTTTTAAATACTGTCCTGAAAGTTAAGGATCCAGGAAAATATCAGGTAAATGCCAACTAAAACAACATGCAACAGTAACTTGTATATAATCGTGAGCATTGATGAAATAATTTCATAAACATTCTTGAACAGTGACACAGCAGCGTGTATAGAAATTCTAAATAATCTGTAAGAATTTTTTCCTTTTATATACTTTTTGTATGCAGTATGTAGTTTTAAATTAATTTAAGCTTTTGTGGTGTACTAGTTTCGCTCTGTTTTCTGGCCAGAAATATGTTTGCAGATTACCAATTTAGATGTCGTTTATAAACGAGCATTAATCATTTTCTTTTTTTTCTTTTACGGTTTATAATTGTACAATTCTATTTTTGGGTTTAACTGCACTATAGAGTAAATGGTATGAGGTGTGTTAGTTTTGTTTTTTTGAAATTTAGGACAACGCGTTGCTGGTGCTCAGCTGACGATTTGCTCTGAATTAAATTCTCCAAGCCAGAAATTATATGCCTTATTTTATAATAATATATTATTTTATTGGGATGAAAGTTCATATGCTGTCTTGTATACATTAAAATTGTCATAACTGAGTTGAATAAACATTACTCATTCGTTTGGTATTAAATTCAGGCTAATACGGCCGTGTCCCACTAATGTATTATACAGTGTAGCGTCATATTCATTAGACTGAAACGTTTATAATTTAAGGTGCTAGTCTATATCTCGCACACGTCCACGATCACTTCTATGTTGGTCTCATATCCGTCTAAGCACATTATATAAGTTCTGTCGTGCAACATGCCTTTGTATTTTGTGTTTTGGCGATTGTCAGTATATGCTTATTTCACCTTCCTAGTCCATGTTTCTGCTTCTAATCTTATAATAATATTAAATTATGTGTCACATGTACTTTACAGCACTGTGAAATGATTTTTCACATATCCCAGTTAGGAAACGGGTCCGAGCGCAGGGACAGACAGCTCATAGAGCCTCTGGAGTAAATGGGCCTTGGTCAAGGGCTCAACAGTGGCAACTTGGCGGTGCTAGGGCTCGTAACCCAGTAACCTACAGCCTTAACCATTTGAGGCACCACTGCTCTGTTCATTTATTTCTTTTTGCAAATCATCATAAATTCTGCACTTGCATCCGCTTTGCTTCATCACCCTGACAGAACACTGCAACATGGTCGCTGTAGACTTTATTACTTTTGTACCCAGCAAGAGCAAATATTGAAAAACCATAGGTGGCTCAATTGGTTCAGTGCTGAATTGGACTAATTTGAGGTTGGGCGCACCTAAAGCCATTTTTTAATGGGGCTATAGCTAAATTCCCAGTCGTAGCAACTTCATCCAAAACGCTTCAGTCTTGCATCTTGTTCGTGCTTTGTCTGTCCAGGACCAGCTCTTTATTTTGTGTGTATTGGAAGCTGTGCAAAGATGGGTCTGTCATGGTAGTACCATTAAGGGTCTGGACTATACCCTTATAAAGCAAATGTGTACTTTGCATATACTGAGCAATATTTTCTTTAAAGTTAATGGTTTTTTTGGTTGTATTATTACTTTCACTGCTGTGCTGTGGATTTTGCCAGTGCTGCCGTTTTTCACCGATTGTGTTCACTGTTTGGACATAATTTCTGGGTGCAGCCAAGGGGTACACGGTGTCTAATATATAATAGTGCAGTCTTGCTGACATTGTACTGGTATATCATGGTGGTTTGGACATCTGCTTTGGATACCACCTGGACTCCTGGGAAGTTGTTTTAGGCATGTTTAACAGGGAGAAGACCTGGGGGCAGACCAGCGAACAGATGGAGAGATTATATTTGACTTGGAAGTCCCTGGGTCTCCCTGGGGCAGAGATGAAGTAGGGGGCTAAGGAGAAGGAGGTCTGTGCTGCCCCCAAGCACCCCCCATTTAATTGTCCTGTGCACTAGATTTCCGTATGCAACCCTTGGGATGTTGTATAAATGCACTACTGATGTGTACTGTTGTGCATTTTGCTCTCTACTTTAAGATCTGATGCAAAAAAATGCACTCAATAGCATTTGAAATTGTCAAATCTATTTATTAAATAATATATACATTATATACATGCTTTTTTTTTGTTTGTTCTAAAATTGTTGCAGAAAAGTACACTTGGGCATCAGGCTGCTCTCAGATTTACATAAGCATGCATCACTGAGATAGATAAGACACAACACTTGGATATATATTTTTAAAAACACTTGAATACTAGCACACATTTAATGCACTAACCTACTATGCAATCTGTGCTATACTGCAAATAAAACGTCTTGAAATACAGAGCATTTTATTGCATAGGTTTCAAAAATGGCACCTAAACAAATAAAGGCTATGTTTTGTAAAGGAATAATAATTCAAAGGCTGAAGTGAAATGACCCAGACTGAGTCATTGAACAAAATCACGGTGTTTCTGCCAATATCAGAGAAATAAAAGCCTCCATGACACAAATGGGTTATACAGTATAAAGCATGTAATTACAATTTTTATAGCCTGTTTTCCTTTTATTGTCCTTCTTTTTCCTTTTAATCAGTGGTTCCATTTATCTGTTTAGATCTGTGGCCAGAGTCACACAAACAAAAAACACAACTACCACCTGTTGGGCGAAAAAATACCACCTGTTCCTTTTGCTGTACTTTTCATACGATAGCATCAGTTTTATAACCGCCCCTCGTGTGTGCTTGACCATGTGAATCAGCAAACATTATCATGAATTGATGTTTCCACTACAGGTATAACAGATGTGGTTTATTTCTCTAATAAGTAAAAATATTCATACAGGACAAAAGCAGCTGATTGACTGTTTAGCAGGAATTAAACCATGGTGAGTCTCCAAATGTGTGCATGTGTGCGCGCAATTATACACAATTACATAACTTATTTGTACCTGCATGTCATTTTGCAATCAAAAATTCAGGTCTGTTTGCTTAAAATTAGTTGCTTAGTCTGTGTAAATGATTGATTTGCATGAATTGTAACAGCAGTTAGCTTTTATAGGCTAATACGTTTTCTGTCTCTTTCAAGGCATGAATTATAGACAGGATCTACCAACATATAATGATGGGTGTTTCACATTTCTGTAGTAGTAAGAAGCATATTCTGCAATGTCTAGAAATACATGTTTATGTATACAATATATTTTTATTTAGTCATGAAATTTGAGTTTTCACTGTCCTAAAAACACTGACCTCATTATAGACTAGGCTGAAGACAGGCACCTGTGACACTTTGGAAGCTCTGCCTCTGGTTTATGAAGCAAAGGCCTCATGTGGCCTGCAGTGTTTTTCTCAGTCTCAAATAGTACTGGCAGGTGCCCTCTGGAAAAACTTTTTTTTTTCTTTCATTTCTCTCTTTAATTTCTGGCACTAACCTGGCTACATCAGCTGTTCTATCCTTTGCTTATGCACACTATCCTTTGCTTCTCTCACGTCAAGAGAAACTGACGAGGGTGGTGTTAGATTCTATTTTGAAATAGAATTTAGATTAGATAGATTTAGTTAGATTCAAATTTGAAAAGGGTGCTCTGTACTTGCTCTGGTATTATATGGATCAGGTTCATAGTATCTTTCATGCAGCACAGTGACCCAGTTATGGTACAACATTCTGAGCTCAACATGTGCCAATTGAATCAACCAGGGCTCCATGCAGGACACTTGTTCTTCCGGTCCAACCTTAACACACCATCCTAAAGACATTCTATATAATTGTGTTATATTTGTGGCACCAGTTTGGAGAAGAATGACATGAGTATGAAAACCGTAAACCTATAATTTCAGCACATATATACTGAAGTCACTCTTTTAGATGCGTGTACAAAAATGTAATTTAAACATAAGGAATGTCATGATCACTATTTATTTATTTATTTTTGAAACAAACATGGAAATGTCCAGTGCTCTGCATGTGCACGTCTACTTGACAGCTGAAACAGCACCACCTGCTGCTTGTAGAAGTTTGGTGCAGACACCTTTAGAGAACCAGATACTACAATACAGAGGAAGAGCCATCAGAGGTGATTGTAGAGACAGTTGGGGCCCAGAGAATAAAAGTATGCAAGTCAAAGTCCAGATCTAAAATCTCACCGACTTTAGTTAAAATGCAACCAATTAAGAAATCTCTGCATTTTGCAATAACTGCACAAGTGTTTAAATAACACTTCCTTGTTTCGCATGTCCAGAAGAACCTTGAGGTGATGTTATGTAGATACAACAATAACCAGTACTGTACCTTTTATAATCACCCAGGAATCAAAATGTAAACAATTTAGATAATCGCTTTTTGTGAAGATTCTAATATGGTAGAAATAACGCACTTGGAGCCTTTTTGTAGTAGGAAAGTAATCCATCCCAGGACAGTGTCATTTCTCTTACATCACAGCAAGTACT
>QMIH01000775.1:439657-464466 GCA_003987875.1 Clarias batrachus | reverse complement strand
GAGATCCCGTAACAGCCATTGGTTCAGCTTTTTTTTAGTTCTTTGAATAATAGGGTTGAAGTTCAATGTAGCCCTTTTTTATTGGTCCTTGGTAATTGTAATACCTAAGTGAACAAGCTCATTTTTGACTGGAATACTACAAATGGACGATTTCATGCAGTCCTTAATGGACATGATTTCACACTTATTGACATTCAGCCTTAAGCCAGAAGCCAAGGAAAATTTTTCTATAGTATTTATTGCAACAGAGACTTGATATTCATCTCTAAGAAAGAGAGTGGTATCGTCCGCCAGTTGAGATATAATAAGCTCTCTACCTAATATATTGATGCCGTTTATTTCACTTGATTTAATATGATCAGACAAAAGCTGGGCTACCAATAGAAAGAGGTAAGGTGAAGCTGGACACCCTTGTCGGATGCCTCTGGAGACATTGAATCTAGGAGACATACCACCTGTTAGTCTAACTGAGCTATTACTATTGTTATATAGACTTTTAATAGCTGAGGAAAAAAAAACACCAAAACCGAATTTTTTAAGAGACTGTAAAATGAATGGGTGCTCAACTGTGTCAAATGCTTTGTAGAAATCTACAAACAGCATGAGCCCACCCTCCTCCACCATTTCTGGGTAATCCAAAATATCTAAAATGAGCCTAATGTTATTTCCTATATGCCTTTGGTTCATGAAGCCTGATTGTGTTTCATCTATGATGGAGTCCAAAACTGACCGTAATCTTCTAGCCAATAAGATAGCTAGAATTTTATAATCGTTGTTAAGTAAACAAATTGGGCGCCAATTATCTAAAAGTAATTTGTCCTTGTTTGGTTTAGGAATTAGGACTGTTATTCCTTGGGTCAGAGAAGTGGGGAGGCATTCATTTTCAATGGATTCTATAAAGACTTTTAATAAGAAAGGGGACAGTTCAGCGATAAAAGATTTATAAAATTCGGCGGATAGCCCATCACACCCAGGCGATTTGTTGTTTTTTAGTTGATTAATAGCTTGCTGTACTTCTTCAAGAGATATAGGCATGTCACAGAGCTCTCTATCAACTTCGCTTATCATCTTCACTGAAAGGGAGTTTAAGAAATTATCAGATGCAGTTGGGCTAAATTGAGAGCTATACAATTCTTTATAGAATTTTGAGCAAAACTCTGATATTTTACAATGATCTTCAGTGATAGCTCCMTTAATATTTARCTTACTGATACTGTTGTTGGTGGAACGATATTTCTCTAGACTAAAGAAATAATGAGAGTTTTGTTCGCCTTCTTCTAACCATTTAGAACGAGATCTGATAAAGGCACCCTTTGCTTTTTGCCGATACATTTCATCAAGTTTAATTTGTGAGTGAGATAGCTCTTCTTTTTCCTCCCTTGTTAGAGAGTCAAACTCTCTGCAGGATAATTTTGTTATATTATAGACAATCTTTAATTCCTCTGCTTTCCTGGCTTTGACTGTTTCAGCACCAAACTTTCTTAAATATTTTCCTATCTCATACTTTAGCAGTTCCCAGTTGAGTCCAAAACAGTTTTCTTTATTTGCTTTAAACCAATAACGTGCAATCAAATCCTTAATCTTATGGTTGACTACCTCATTTTGTAACACAGAACAGTTGAGCTTCCAATAACTTGAKCGTGTGGCAAGTGTAAAACCAGCTGAATTATTCAGAGATATGCATATGGCTTTATGATCAGTTAAGGGAGTAGGGCAGATRCTAACATCAACATAATTCTTGTTTAAACTGTCAGATATAAGCCAATAGTCCAATCGTGATTGCCTAGAGCCTGATTTATTGCTCCAAGTATACAATCTGCTATTAGGATTCTTCTCCCTCCATATATCTACCAGATTAAATCTTCTTATAAAGTCAGTGAAGAATGAGTCTGGACTGTTATGCTTAGATGGTGGACTTTTATCTATAGAACCGTCTAGAATAATGTTAAAATCACCTCCTAACAATATAACCGCATTTGGGAATTTACCCAGCCAACCAATACTCGCTGGTAAATAGCCATTCATCAGGTGATTGCGCGTCATTATTATGGTCCAATCACATGAGCCCAAATATTTAAAAACAATATTGATTCGCTAAGAACAAATGTGGGCGGGTTCAGGGCGCACAATGCTCCGCCCCAAGGATGATTTGACAAGATCCAATCAGAGCTCAGCCTCAGGTCACATGCTTTTCAAAAATGTACGCGCCTACATAGACATTCGTTTGTCCGGCGTCCCGCGTACACGAACACAAATGAATGTAATACAGTTTATTATTATTAATTTTTTTGCAAATAAATTATATTAAGAAATACAGCGGAATATCGTGACTAAATGACTTTATTTAATTATTAAAATAAATAAGTATTATGTTATATAATTACATGTTAAAGGAGCATTCTTCTCTGCCGAACTTTAAGGGGGGCGGCGGCCCTGCGCCCCGTATTGACCGGCCGCCGCTGGTCACCAGCCTCAGAAATTAACAATCAACAACCAGCACCTCAGATTAGAGCCGTTATGAAGCATTTACAGAGCGTACTGTAAGTAGTCGACACATCTTAATATTAACTGTTCAAAGGAGATTATTGTATATTTTCCTTCAGCATTGTTTTACAGAGTATAAAGGAATAAAAATCAGGAACAACCATGGTGATAGTAGGAGTGCACGTCTGAAACACATCTAACTTAAGGCATGAAGGAGTGAGAAACAGGTGCAGATGATGAAAGATGATTAGGCTGGTGATTTGTAAACTGCTGGTGCTGAGGTGTAAAAATTAAGGTTTATATATATAAATCTTTCTTTCCCAGAAAAAAGCCAAGATCTTGTGATGGCTAGTGCATGCAAATGAAGTCACAAGGACATGAAACCATCAGAACCATGTATGCTGTAAGTTTAGAAAGTTTTGTCCACATCAGTGTGGTAGTCTGACTGGTGATGCTCATGATCTTGCATGATTTGAATGCAACACTTTTATGATTTTAGGTATTTTAGATATCAGTTGTGTGTATAAAACAATCCCACTACTCTCTCACACACACACATGTACACACGTACTATCTGATGTGAAGGAGAGAAAAGAGTTAATTAAAAAAATAATAAAAGGGTAACGCTACAAATAAGCTGATCAGCTTTCATCTTGTATCATTTAGCAGGAATCAGTTTTGTTATTGGTGTAAGATTAGCCAAAGTTTCTTTTTTTTTGTTCAGCAGGCAAACAAAAATAAATAATTTAAGCAACTGTTTTAAACAGCTCCTTAAGATTCCTAGACATTTACATTATTTATGATGGGTGCATAACTTTTATGCTCTTCGTCTTTTTACCCTGACGGACCGAATACGCTCAGTCTGAACTCATCAGACCACATGAGCTTTTTCCTTTGCTCCAAAGTCCAATCTTTTTTAATACCTGTATGTATATTTATAAAATAAGTTTGCTAGGGAGCATAAGTACGTGATCTCTATTCATAATTTTTTTTCCCAATCACATTTCTTCAACAAAGCTGACGGTTCAGCATTGTCCTTCCAGGTTTTGATAATGTGTTAAAGGGTTCTTAACCCAGTTCCACTAATTTCACATCTCCTTAGTTGTTTTCTTTGCTTGATGCAACCCAATAATTTTGCGACTTTTTGCAGAAAATACATTCCGTGTCTCCTGTGGGGGCATCAGTTTGCTTCATTATATACTGTGTTCTGATGCGCATTTCTATACAGATTAGATTTATAATCCCATTTGCACTGTCACTAATTTTATACCTTCCCAGTTTTTCATTTTTAACTGTGCCTGTGTAACCGCTGTCCCACTTTTAATATCAATGAAAAACTAAAAGTACTGATGTTAACCCTCTGCAAAGCACTCGCAGAATGAAAAGAATCAAATAGCATTTTTATTGCAAAACAACATTTGTTTAACATACAATTGTAGAAATGCATTTGATGCTGACTTCATTGTGTGTAGGTAGGTGTGTGCATTATTCATTTTGGGTATCGACTAGGAGAAAATGCTCAATTGCTGTAATACCAGCTTACCCTGTTGCAATGCCTGTCGTAACAGACAAGGCACTAAATATCTACTGAATATGGTGAGAGAACTGCAGCCTGATCTACAGTGTTACATTTCACTTGCAAAAGTTTTAGCACCTCTGTGCTAAATCATTTGACAGTCCAGTGAGAACAAGATTTTGCCCAGTGTTAATTATATGAATAAATCTTTTTCCCGAAAAGCCATTTTAATATCTCTAATAGCCCTCGATCTTCAGACCGTTCATCAGCATAAACAACTGTCTGAAGTGTTGTAAGTTTTCTGTTGTCATTTCAAAGAGCAGGTCCTATATCATTTCCTAGATCCTGCGCGAAGATGTGTGTGTATATATATATATATATATTTGATGGGTCGCTGTATGACGTCTTGATGGGAGGAGCCTAAAAGAATAAAATAGAATACGACACGTCTCTGATGTTACCAGTTTGTCTACTGAGGAAAAACAATATTTTTTTTTGTCTGACTATGCAGAAAAGGTGCATTAAAAAAAAAAACTTAAAAGGTTTTGTTGGGCTGTTGATCAGGTTCTGTTCTGTACTTTTAATCAGGCATTTTATTAATCAGGTTCATAGACAATGTGCAAGTGATTTTTAGATCCTTTTTGTTTCATGTTTTAGGCAATTTCAGTTAAAGACTGAACTCTCTGACATGCTGCATACCATTGATCCATTTGCTGAGTGACCAACACAGAGAGTTCACGGTTCACCACTGAATATTACTTCACATTCCAAAAATAGAAAATGAGTTAGATGGTGATGGGTAAAACTGTTTGTGGTCTCAGAGGGGTGGGATGAGGGGTACTTCGTGCTCCCACATTAATCCCATAAACAATCCCAATCAGGGGCGTCTGTGAGCTCACGCAAGCGGAAGGAGCGGATAGCGCTGTCCTCAGAGTGTGTTACTCCGCTCCAATGGTGTGTGAGTGAGCAGATTGAAAAGATGAAACACGTGAAAGGAGACGTGATAACACGTGATAATCTTCAGCCCTCTGGACTGAGTGGAAGTAGTGGCCTTAATGTGGGAGCCCCCTAGTGAGGAATTGGACACGACTAAATTAGGGAGAAAATCGGGTGGGGGTGGGGGGGGGAGGACTGTTTATGCTGCAATGTAAAATTTAAAATAACTTTTAACTTGAACTTAATCAAAATCTATTGATCAAGATCAAATTAGTAATCAGTGGATGTTATTGTGACCTAACTATAAATAGCTGCATTAAATAGACACATTTAAGTACATTTTAAAATGTAGGTATCTTAAATATACTGTATCTTACAGATTGTACATAATTATCTCCGCATGCACTTTTCTCAGTTATTGTATTCATGTAGAACCTTCACTTTAGAGACTAAAGATGCACCTTGTTATTCTACATACTGTAGGCTAACACAATGTCCTGGAGACTTGCGCTGGAGCTTCTTCATTAGCTAATATTCTGTTAAATATTAGGGTAAGGGGAAGTAAGATGTTATTTAGAGACTGAAACACAAACACACTATCTGATTATTTGTAGATGTAGTAGGCATTATGTACTTGGGGGTTTTTGTGTTACCTGAACATATGCGTATTGAAGAGATTTATTTATTACTCTCCACTCCTCTCTCCTGGGAAGGCTTTCCACTAGATGTTTGCGCGTGACTGGGGGATCTGACTTCATTCAGCTATTTGTGTTGGGATGTTGACGAGGCTCTAGTTACAGTTCATGCTCAGGACGTTCAGTAAAGTGGGGATCAACCAGTCCAGCCTGAACACGCCATGCCATTGTCATGCTGGAACAGGCTTGCGCCCACATGCACAGACATTCCATACTACTGTGTGTTTCTGACTTTGTGACTCCAGTTTGGAGCAGAATATATTTTTTATTTGATTCATAATATAAACATGGTGCTTTTTATGTTCAGTAATGGAGTGTTAATACAAACAAGAGAAGAAAGTCCGCAACCTACTCTCTTTTTGTGCTGTTAATTGTCCTGTGGGATTTATGCTTTTCTGACTCAGAAAACATGTATTAAAAAAACTATATCAAAATATTGTTTGTTTTAAATACTTAAGTGTATTGTTTATCAGCACATATGTAATTAAGTCACTTTTTTTTAGATGCATGAACAAAATTGTATTTTAAACACAATTAAGGAAATGGATTGTTAAGATCACTATAATTTAGCTTTTTGTTTTTTAAAGAAACGTGGTTATTGTCCTGCGCTCTATATGTGCACATCTAGCTGAAAATGTCTGAATCACAGCACCACCTGCTGCTTGTTGTAGTTTGGTGCACAGACACCGTAAGAGCATCAGATACTACAGTAGAGGGAAAGATGAAGTGCCATCAGAGGTGATTGTAGAGACAGTAGGGACCTAGGCAGAAAAACAAAAGGGACAACTGATTTTTCAAATTTTTATTTAAATGTTTTCTCTAAACATATAATTGATCTGTGTTGTAGATGTAATGCTAGATTTTAAAACATTATGAAATCAACTAGAATTAGAAATGAAACTATTGTTACATCTCATAGACTACTTCATCACACCTTAGGTAATGTGGTGGCTTTTGTTCCCTGTAGAAACTTTTAAAGGTTTGAGATACTTTATACAAAATGACATTCTACCATAATTAAGATCTTGTGCTCCAAACCTGAAATAATGTACAGCAAGCGTGACTTTATGCCTGCACTCATCATCCTTATTCTACTAATATTTTATCTTCAATACATTTTACATCTCTAACTCATTTGCTTCTGGTTCTTCTTTCTTTGAAAGTTCTCCTTATTTTGAAAAGCAAGACAATTTAAAAGTTCCAGTTGATTGGAATGAGACGTGGCCAGGTCTATCAGGGCTCCTGCTATAGTGCCGCACTGTGCGTTACCTGTCAGACATTTTGGTGGAGTTCTGCACTCTGAGATCGAACAGTTTCATGCTGACTTGCTTCTCATACTTGTCAGCCAGGTTTCCTTGATCATCAGTCCTTCTGAACTCTGTAGTAGGGCTGGAGTCTGTCCTCAGTCTGGTCTCTCTAGAAATATGAAAATATTCTTCTAACATAAGCTGATCGATCAGGTCTGTCATTTAGTGTAAAGGTGAATGAATATCATGTGGTTCTTAAAAACAGTCAGACTATGCGAACAGTGTAGTGTTAAAAGAAATCAGTTTGATTATGATTTATGACCATTCTATGTATAAAATGTATATAGTTCCCAGCTAGTCAGCTAGTTTTTTTTTTTTTGTTGTTAATTTGCGTTGTTAATTTATGTTGTCATGTCAATCTGTCTTGTCTCAGCTAGCCAGCTAAATAGGTCTCTTAGTTAGCTAATTAGATTTTCTGTTAATTTATGTTGTAAATTTATGTTGTATGTAGCACCTTGGTCTTGGAGGAACATTGTTTTGTTTCACTGTGTACTAACTGTATATGGTTGAAGTGACAATAAAGACTACTTGACTTGGCTTATATACTTTAACCTACCAAAATATAGTGACAGTATCATTATCTCAAGAAAAGACACATGTTTGCATGTTTGTAGATCATAATTTTATGTTTAAATAAATGTGCCTTTAATTTTTATTTTTACATAGATTTTTATATATACAGTACAGTTGTGTTCAAAATAATAGCAGTGTGTTGAAAAAGTGAGTAAAGCTCCAACATTCAAATAATAACTTTTAATTAAAATCAACACATGCATTGGACACCCTGCACGTTTTATTCTGAATCACAACATATGTGTATTATTAGCTAGTAAGAAAAACAAATATTAGTCTGTTAAAAAAATAGTGTCATCATTCATCTTGACAAAGTGATTAATTTAGAGTTTAAACAAAAATGCTTGAGGATTAATCTTTCTTGTGCATTTCTGAACTAATATTTATTTGTACAACCATGGTTTTTGATAACTGCTTCACATCTGTGCTGCATGGAGTCAACCAACTTCTGGCACCTTTGAACAGGTATTCCAGCCCACGACAATTGTACTACATGCCACAATTCCTCTGCATTTCTTGGTTTTGCTTCAGAAATAGCATTTTTAATGTCAGCCCACAAGTTTCTATTGGATTAAGATCTGGGGATTGGGCTAGCCACGCCATAACATTAATCTTGTTGGTCTGGAACCAAGATGCTGCTCACTAACTTGTGTGTTTGGGGTCGTTGTCTTATTGAAACAAACATTTCAAGGGCATTTCCTCTTCGGCATAAGGCAACATGATCCCTGAAATGTGAAAAATAGGCCCAACACCATAGTACGAGAAGAATCCCTATTTCAAGATGCTTGTGCCTCCATGCTTCACTGTCTTCACAGTGTACTGTGGCTTGAATTCAGTGTTTGGGGGATCGCCTGACAAACTGTCTGCGGCCTCTAGACCCAAAAAGAACAATCTTGCTTTCATCAGTCTACAAAATATTGCGCCATTTCTCTTTAGGCCAGTCAATGTGTTCTTTGGCGAACTGTAACCTCTTCAGC
This sequence comes from Clarias batrachus, assembly GCA_003987875.1. Classification (NCBI taxonomy): domain Eukaryota; kingdom Metazoa; phylum Chordata; class Actinopteri; order Siluriformes; family Clariidae; genus Clarias; species Clarias batrachus. The sequence continues at coordinate 455,978 of QMIH01000775.1, read as the reverse complement.
ACAGGTCTTTTTTTTTTCAACAATGTGACTTTGGGGGGGGGCTGCTTATTGCCAATAGCTTGGCTTCACATAACCGTCTTCTAATAGTAACAGTACTCACAGGTAACTTTGGATGTTCTTTGATCATGCTGGAACTGATCATTGGCTGGGTCTTTGCCAATTTTGTTATTTTTTCGATCTTCGATTTTTCGAAGACATGGGAACTAGTTGCACTATTTAACATGACCTAGAATCAGTTAGCAAACAATGCTGTAATTATTAAAGTAATTGGAACAGTCAACGTATTTCTACGCTAAATGCAAAATATAATAATTTAAACAGTATAACATGTAAACAGGTAACTTGCTTTTAGTCATCGTCAAAGAGTTTAGGAAGTGGAATTAATCGAGCTACAGGTCTTACATATGTGCGATCTTGAACCTGAACCTCAACCGTCCGTWTTTGTCCATCAGGTCCAGGGAAGGTCCGGGTCACTATCTCGAAGGCCAGAGAGCTTGTGGAAGTTGTGGGTCGATGATGAACACTACCTGGTTGACCCCAACGTTGCTCTTGTCCTTGGCAGATTGTAGTGGATAAATCTCGCTCAGAATTGATTTGCAAGTATTTGGCTATGTCTCCACCTCCTAGTCCCAAGGAGATTGCTGGAGTCATACATCACTTGTGGTAGAGAGGAGTCATGGCAGCCCATAAGGAGGATGTTAGGTGTGATGGGATCTGGGTCAGCAATATCAGATGATGCATAGCCTAAAGGCCAGAATGCTTCAGACTGATACAAAAAATCTGGTTCATTAGCCCAACGGCATGATTTTGTCAACTCCAACAAGGATTTACCGCGGGTTATGTCATCTGCTGGGTTACTGCCAGAATTCACATACCTCCATGAATGAGCATTTGTTAGGGACTGAATTTCAGCCACTCTGGTACCTACAAAGACCTTATACCTGCAGGAATCAGACTGTAGCCAATGAAGAACAGTGGTGGAATCCGACCAAAGAAAAGTTCTGTTTCAAGCACTTTAGCTATTTATGCCCAGTAAGTGCTGCACTCAGTTCAAGTCGAGGCATTGACCGCTGTTTCTTTGGTCCTACACGGGAGCGGGCCAACACAAATGAAATGTGCACCTGGCCATCTTTGTCTTCTGTATAAGATACCGAGCCATATGCTCTTTCTGATGCATCACAGAAAATGTGCAGGTCCCGAGTGAACGTGTCATCATACACTTGAAATGGAGTGTAACATCTAGGAACTTCAAGCTGATCTATGCTAGGTAGTTCTTGTAACCTGTTTAACCATCATCCCATTCAACATGATGCTTCCATAGGTCCTCGATGAGGATCTTGGCTTGGAATGGATTTAGGTATCCGAGAGGGTCATACTGTGATGCCAGTACCTTATAGATGTTTCTTAAGGTGGCTTAGAGACATTTGAATCACTGAGGTCTATATCCTAGGGAATCAGTCAGACAATTCCATCTCAATCCGAGTGTACTCTCTAAGAGGTCTGGACTCTTTTGGGAAAGCCATAGTTCACTACTCAGTGACCTTGCTTCTGATGGAAGGTGTTCAATAACCTCTGGCCTGTTGCTGGCCCATTGACGGAGTTCAAACCCTCCAGAAAGCAGCAATTGTCGCAGGCCATCTACAAGAGCTCTAGCCCTTTCTGTTGAATCTAGGCTTTGGAGACAGTTGTCGACAGGACTGAGTCTAACAGGAAAGAATTAGATCCAGTACTGTCATGGGCTGTGCGTTGCAGGGCATATATAGCGCAACAAGGACTTGTTTTGACACCGAGTGCCACGTGATTACAACTGAGCCAATGACTTTTCTCTCTCTTGTGCTGCGGAATTGTGGGTAATCATCTCCCCTGCTGGGTCTTAGTGCTTGACTCTTACTGGTATCTCTCTCCATTTTGCAATGAAAATAATAATGTGTCCTAGAATCAAACCCTGTGGCACCCCAGATTAAAGCAAAGCACATGATGAGGAAGAATCACCAACTATCACAGAGAAAGTCCTATTATATAGCTAATTGTGGAACCAGGAAAGTGCTCTGCCACGAACATAAGGTTTGAGATGAGAAATTAGAACTTCATGATCCACAGGATGAAAACCAGTAATATGTCAAGATTTAAAACCATATTGAAAATTTTTAAAAACAGAATTATCATTTAAAAAGCACTGTAACTAATGAAAAACAAGCATTTTTAGAACTAGGAAACGAAAGATGGAAAATAGATCTGTAATTAGACCCTTCCGTGAGCTGTTGTATTCAAGGGAGCTCAAGAATTGCACAGTTGGGTATAAACATCCTGCATTAGGAACACATACCCAGAAATGACATTATCTGCTTTTTGATAATTGGTTTAAATATGTTCTTAGTAGCTACTATTCTGCTAGGTTCCAATTTTTTGGAATTTCATTTGCTGTTCTACAAACTGCAGTTGGATCAGAAGTGATTTCTCAATCACAGAATCACAAGGGCTAGGCTTCGTACCCACTATCCCCAATTTTTCTGGACAGTGAGATGTGTGGAAATGTAATTCATGCAGATGTTAACCTAACCATGTCAAATCTGACTCTAGAATACTTTACTCCCCTTGAAGAGAATGAACTCATTTTACTCATCTCTCTTGCAAATTCATCCACCTGTATATTAGATCCTATACTGACATTTTCTCAAACAAATAGTGCCAGAAATAACAGAAACCCTGTTGAAAATAATTAATTCTTTACTCAGCATTGGGTATTTTCCAAATTGTTTTAAATTAGCAGTTACTAAACCGATAATTAAGAAGTCTGACCTTGACCCCTATCAGCTGTCCAATTACAGGCCGATATCAAACCTCCTTCACAGATTAGAAAATGTAGTAGGAATTAAGGGAACAGCCCTCTCGTGGGTCAGATCCTATTTGACTGATCGTTATCAGTATGTAGATTTAAATGGTAATTATTCTGCATGTTCTCTAGTGGAGTTTGGTGTCCCACACGGTTCAGTTTTAGGCCCACTGCTTTTTTCCCTTTACATGCTTCCTTTGGGCAAAATAATCCGTAAGCATGGTATTAATTTTCACTGTTATGCTGATGACACACAGTTATACGTCTCAGCAAAACCAGACGAGAGAAACCAGCTTGCTAAAGTTGAGCAATGTGTAAAGGATATAAGAGGCTGGATGCTAATTAACTTCCTTCTGCGCAATCCTGATAAGACAGACGTTCTAGTCATAGGACTGCATGCAGCTTGAAGCAAGATTTTATATCACACTGTAATTCTAGATGGCCTTTCTGTTCTATCTAGTGCAATAGTAAAAGACCTTGGTGTGATTCTAATCTTTCCTTTGAAGCTAATGTAGACAATATCACCAGGATGGCATTGTGTCACCTCAGAAATATTGCCAAGTTAAGGAATATATTGTCACTAAATGATGCAGAAAAACTAGGCCATGAATTTATGACCTCTAGGTTGAATTATTGCAACGCTTTACTGTATTGTTGTTTAACTAGGTGCATAAACAAACTTCAACTAGTTCAACTACTCCCCCACTCTTTCCCTCTCTCTGTTGAGCTACATATTTTGTTCCTGAGCTGCCATTGATTCCGCCTCCCTCTGCCTTCTGGACCTGCCTGACTCATTTTGGTGCCCCGCTTCTGGTTGGAGAGATCGTCACATGGATGCCCTGTGTGTCTCTTTTGGGATGCGTCCGGTGTCTGGGCATGGTTTCATTCTACTATGAAGACAGTTCTGGCCTTGACTGATGTTGACAGCTGTTTCTATGTGGACATGGTTACAGTCACTCGATAGTTCAGGACTGGAATTTCCTACAAATCCAGCTGAGCCTCCAATAACAACCTGAACTCCATATTAACATCAGTTAACAATTGTTATACTGAACTGCCTGGAACCTAACACACAGTATGACTGCAGATCAATTCCTGCTTTCTGTTTCATCCAAATGAGAATGGGTTCCCTGTTGAGTCTAGTTCCTCTCAATGTTTCTTCCTACTGCCATTTCAGGCAGTTTTTCCTTGCCACTGTCGCCCTCGGCTTCTCATCAGGGACAATCTGACCATTTTGATTCATACACATTCACATTCCATACAAACTTAAATAATTCTTTTGATTGCGTGAAGCTGCTTTGCGACAACTACAATTGTTGAAAGCGCTATACAAATAAAATTGAATTGAATTGAAGACGTTCGAACAGCTGTCTTCATATTCTCAGATCTCGGGTTTGTCATGCACTGGATCCCCTGCATTTTGTCTACAGGCAGAAAGTTGGTGGGTTATTGAGAGGGGAAACAAGCTGACTGACATGCAGGTGGATTCATATCTGGTGATCTGAATCACAGACTATCTCATCAGAAGGGACTGCATCTCTGAAACTCTTTCCAGCAGCACAGAAGCATACAGGGAACTGTCCTCGATCCTTACCTGTTCACTCTATACACCTCGGACTTCACATACGACTTGGAGTCATGCCATTGTGGGGTGTATTAGTGATGGACAGGAGGGCGAGTACAGAATACAGCCTGGTCAAGCTACAACTAAACATTATTAAGACCAAAGAGGCGGTTATTAACTTTCATCAGTCCGGGTCTCCCCCGCTACCTCTCTCCATCGAGGGAGTGGATGTTGAGAGGGTCAGGTCATACAGATACCTGGGGCTACAGCTGGATGACAAACTGGACTGGTCAGTGAACACTGATTATCTGTATAAAAAAAAGGTCAGAGTAGGCTGTTCTTCCTCAAGGGACTAGGATCTTTCAACATCTATAAAAAGCCCCTGATGATATGTTATCAGTCAGTCATCTCCAATAGGCTTTTCTATGCGGCGGTGTGCTGGGTAGGTCTCAAAAACAGGGATGCCATGCGATTGGACAAAATGGTCAGGAGAGCTGGTTTGGTAGCAGGTCTGGAGCTGGACTCTCTCAATGTGAGAGAGTGGTGGAGAAGAGTACACTTAACAAAATGCTGTTCATCATGGCCAACACAGACCACCAACTTCAAATACTTTTCTGCAACCAGAAGAGTGTGTTCAGCGAAAGACTTCGGTTGGAAAGCTGCTCAACAGGCAGACTTAGAAAATTCGGCTCTTGAACACCTCACTACAATGACAGGTGGACTGGGAAATCTATGCTAGGCTTGTCTGCTATTTACATCATGGTGTTACATGCACTCTTATCTGTTAGCTTCAAGGTTTGCTCAGTTACTCCAACTATTGCTATTTACACACAGACAAAATTTCATTTTCCTTTAATACTGCTCCTTGGACAATTCCTTAGGTTTTTGCACAGTTATTACTATTTGCACTGTTGTCACTCAGCCACATATAAAATTCCACATCATGACTTAACCTTAATTAACCTTTTTGTTATTTAGATTTTTGATTTATATGCTTAACTATTAGTTAACTATTAGTAACTAATTACATTATAAAATTAGTATCTTCAAAAAGTAACCAGTTACATTACTACGTTACTTTCTGATAAAAGTATCTAGTAAGAGTCCTTTTCTATTGCAGAAAATGAAAACTCCTTTGTGCTTCCTTATGTATGTTGTTTTAGTCAAGACCTTTATAATTATTCTTTCATCATCACTCAGCGAAGTTTGGCCGATAATCTGTTAACTACTAATATACCCATTCTACATACGCGATTTCGCGCAGTGGCCGTAAGTACGGTTCATCCTGATTCACCGCGAGTTTTGGGGCTGTGATTAGGTTTCCATCTTTCTGCGCGTCGGTCCTCGCATAGTCAAACTGCATAGATGAGATAGGGGTATAACAGCAGAAATAAGAGAAGGGGGTGGGTTATTGGGGGCGGGGCTTTCTCTCTCTCTCACACACACACACACACACACACTAATGGATTGAGAATGACTGCTGTCTGGATATTGGAATATTGGATTATATTTTTGAAAAAGTAACTAAGTAAGTTGGATTACTCGAACGTGTTACTTTGTAAAGCATTACACGCAACATTATTAACTATATACTCCTAGTATATCTTGCATGGTTTATTCTTAGACTTTCATTGCACTAATACCTTCTGGTCATTTCTCACATTACCCTGTGTGTACTGACTATGTGTAAGATATACAATGTGCAATCTACACCTGTCTCTAATTCTGTCTCTGTGTTACTGTCTCAATGGCTGCTGGAAATCTGGAATTTCCTTCGGGATCAATAAAGCATCATTTATCCGTTAGAGACTAAAACTACTATTCTGAGGAAAACATTCAGTCACCCACCAAACTAGATGACACACAGACTCACATAACTTTTGTTATTACCCATAGTCTTTCTGATCACACTTCTACTTTTACAAAGGAAAACACAACATATTGAGCCATGTGATACCCTGTGTCTGAATGTCCTCTTTGTACTATATATTATTTACTCGAGATTATATAATTTACTTCTCTTTTTGGCTTGGCTGTACCCCGGGGGATCACGTCCAGCTCGTCAGCTGCAATGTCTGATTAATCTAAAAAATATGCATATTTTTTGGGCCCAAAATTAACAAGTTAATGTAACAGCTGTTTGTAATAAATCAGTAAAACAAAAGCAATGTAAATGGCTCAACAGAACTAATACAAGTGATTTCTCCAAATTCAACATAAAATGCTCCTTCTAATAATTACTGCAGTTTCAGAATTATTCAACCCCCAGAATAAAATCCCTCACAAAAATTGTAAATCAGATGATGTCTCAAGCACAGATTAGATCCCTCCGGTGTATTTGATTTAGAACACGTCAAATACCTGGATCAGATTTGCTGATGGAGCTGTTTGAATGCTTGTTAGAAATGGCAGGTCAAGAGAGTTCTCCATAAAGTTAAGAGAAGAAATCATTACCTTGCACAAAAAGGACAATGGTGGAAAAAAATGACAACGGTACTAAATGTTCAAAGTTAAAGGAACTGTGGCTACACTACCTGGATGTGGCAAAAAGAGAAAGCTATCAAGTGCTGTTACCTGATGCCCTAGGAGGCAAGTCTTGAAATACAGTACCCTCGATTGCAAAGGATTGCAAAGATTTGGTGACAGCAGGCACTTAAGTTTCACTCTGCACTATAAGGTGTATATTGAACACTGACGCAAAATGGATTTAATCAAGTATTCTTCAGGAAAACATCATGACACCTGTGAGGAAGGTGAAACTTCAGTGTCATTGAACCTTCTAACAGGACAGTGATCCAGGCATACTTTAAAGTTCACCAAGGCTTGATTTCAGATGAAGTTCTAGAGGATTCTAGAGTAGCCATCATAGTTGCCTGACTTGAACCCAATAGGAAAATTTTAAAAAGCAGTTACAGCATAGAAACCCAAGAATCTTACTGAAGCAGAGGCCATTGCACAAGACCAATAGGTCGAAGATCCCTCAAACACTGCTAGAAGCTAGTGTCTGGCTTTATATCCCTTTTGCAGCAGGTCAGTACCTATATAACGGAGTCCTGCTTTACTGAGTGGTGCTTTACTGAGTACTGCTTTATTGAGTACGGAAGACGTTTCTCATCAAAATAACTCTGATACTGTAGTAATCATTAAAAGAATCATTTTGTGTTGACCTTGGAAAAATTGCTTCTTATATCTTTGTTGAGCTATTTAAATTGCTCTTGTTTATCTGATTTATTACAGACAGCTGCAAGTTAGTAATTTTGGGCAAAAAAAAAAATCAGTAATGGTTACAACTGAAAATACAACATCCTGAAAAGTTAGATCATTTACATTTTATTTTAGTATGAATTTGATTGAACTATGTTACACTTTATTTTTCAGGTCACTGGCAGCTGTGGAAGCATTTCACTGGATGTCAGACTGCGTGTGGTTTTGTATGTGACAAATAAAATTTGAATAAAAATTTAATTTAGCTCCGTGATTAAGGCATTGAAGTACTGATTGGAAGTTCCCAAGGTCAAACCCCAGCACCACCAAATTGCCCTTGTTGAGCCCTTGAGCAAGGTCCTTAGCTCGAGCCTGCCTGTATGTATAATGACAAAAAAATGTAAGTCACCCTGGACAAGGGCATCTGCCAATTTAAATGCATTTACATTTACGGCATTTGGCAGATGCAAATCGCTTTGGATAAGGGCATCTGCCAAATGCCGTGAATGAATTTAAATTTGAAATGCAAATATAACTCTCAGAACCAGATTCAGGTGACCAGCATCAGAGAAGATAAAAAAACTCAATAAAACTAATAAATGATGAAGAAAAAATAGAACTTACATTTTTAATTTTCATTATATTTCCCTTTTTGTCAATCTGATATATTTTAAGCATTTTTCCTGTTTGTCATGCCATTTCCTGTATTTTGCAGTATGTTATATTTATTTAACCCCATCTGTCAGTCTGTTATTCCCTTTGACAAGGGGTTACAACTGGACGGAAAAGAGGGGACCCATTGAGTAACTGACTACAATACTGACCGCTAAGGGGTGGGGTGTCAGACTGGGTCCAGATAGGGCTGGTGTGGGTGCAGGCTGTAATTCCATCCAAGCAAAAGCTGCACATGATATTTTATTAAAAGCCAAGAATGACTAATTAAATAGGTGGAATAAAACTTTGACTGTCAGCTGGTTTTAGTGTTTTGGAGACCTTTCTCGTCCTCTCTTTGAATAGCTCTGTGTTGTACTTTTTGAGAATTATCTGGAAATTCTCCTCAGGACACCAAGAAATTGTGGTGGAAATGCTATTTAAAAAAAAAAAAAAGATCAGTAATCAGAGTGCTTAAAATCAGTAAAATCAAAGGTTTTATTTAAAACAAATTGGCTGTCAGTGTCGAAAGAGCCCCGTTTTTTTTTTATAGGCACTGCATACAAAACTCCCTTTGCCTCACACGAACACACACACACACATGGTCAATCCTAAACCTTCACACACCTCAATGTCCCTTTCTTTATTTCATGCACACAGAAATGCACATTTAAAATGTTTCATCACATACTCAGAAACAATGAATATTATGGTAAAATGCTGTTTGTTGACTATAGTTCGTCTTTTAATAATAATTCTCTCCACACTCACCCCTAAGCTGGAGAACCTGGACCTCAGCCGATCTGTGTCAATGGATCTCTAACTTCCTGACTGACAGACCATAGGCACTATAGGCTTGTCTCACCATCAGCACCGGAGCCCCTCTACTGCTGTACTTGCTGTACACAAGTATGACTCAACCCAATATGAAAAATTGAAAAAAGCAGTTGCTGCATGCAAACCCAAGAATCTTACTGAACTAGAGGCCATTGCACAGTACTAATAGGTCGAAGATCCTTTAGAAACACTGCCAGAAACTAGTGTCTGTTCAATTCAATTCTAATTTTATTTGCCACATACACAGTACGATATGCAGTGAAATGCTTAGGCGACTGCCCGTGACCTTAGAATAAAAGATTATTAAAGACTATTTATACGAAATGAATATAATAAAGAAAGTAGAAATAGATTTAACTAAGAATAAAATATATGACCAGTACAAATATACAATAAGAAAATAAGAAAACCTGGGTGGACCTAGGTGTACAATATAGAAAAATATAGAGTTTTGGAATTTTGTGTGGGAAGGAGTGGAGTATAAATAGAAATGTCCAGGCGGTGTGCAAGTTTGCTGTTCATACATAAAGTGACTTGTGCATATAGAATAAATAGTAATGTAATGTGAAAGGTGTGCAGTGACCACTAGGGTCGATGATTGTCCCGAATGTCCAGAGAGAGTGCAAGAAGCATGAGTGTGGGTGTGTAAGGTGGGTCAGTCAGTACTGTGTGGTGTGCTGGTTGAGAGACCATATCGCCTGTGGGAAGAAGCTCCTCCTCAGTCTCTTTGTGTTGACCTTCAGGGAGCGGAATCACATTCCTGAGAGAGACAGAGAGAACAGCCCATTGCTGGGGTGGCTGAGGTCCTTCACAATCTTCCTGGCCTTGGTCCAGCACCACTTGCTATAGATTGAGTGTAGGTCAGGGAGCTCGGTGTGGATGATGCGCTCAGCTGATCGCACAACCCTCTGTAGAGCTCGTCTGTCCTGCATGGTGCTGTTCCCGAACCAGGTCGTGATGTTTCCCGTCAGGATGCTCTCTGTGGTGCAGGAGTAAAAGTTCCTGAGCACCTTGGAGGGCAGTCTAAAGTCTCTCAAGCRCCTGAGGTGGTAGAGACGCTGTCGGGCCTTYTTCACCAYGGTGTTGATGTGACAGGAYCATKACAGGTCCTGCTTGATGTGGACACCGAGGTATCTGAAACTGTCTACTCTCTCCACTGGGCTGTTGTTGATGACAGGGGTCTATACATCCCTTTTGCAGCAGGTCATTACAGCTCAAGGGGACACTACTAAAGTACTAAAGATGTTTCTCATCAAGATGTTGAATGATTTTGATACTGTGCACTGTAAAAAATAAATCGTAAATTTTACGGTAAAAAACTGGCAGCTGTGGTTGCCAGAATTTTACCGTAAAAATACGGTAGCAATGTTTTTGGTTTTACGGGATTGCACTCATTATACTGTATATCATACGGATTTTAATTGTTTATTTTTACAGTTTATAACTGTATAATTAACATGTTTATGTTGTTATAACAGTTTATACCCATCAAAATCCAGGGTTTCCATTATAACAAATACGAATCATAACCATGTTTTTTACAGCTTAGAACTCACTCATTATCTGTATAGCTTTGTCCTGTATTCAGGGTTGCGGGGGGTGGTTGGAGCCTATCCCAGGAGCACAAGGTGGGGTACACACTGGACAGGGTTCCAATCCGTCACAGAATGCACACACACACACACACACACACATTAAGGGCAGTTTGGGAACACCAATTAGCCTAATCTGCAGGTCTTTGGACTGTGGGAGGAAACCAGAGTACCTAGAGGAACACAAACTCTCTGCACACAGAGACAGGAATCAGGCTGGCCGGGAATCGAACCCAGACCCTGGGGGTGAAAGGAAACAGTACTAACCACTACACTACTGTACTTGCTATGCGATCATTGCCGTTGTTTGACTATTTTTTATTATGAATAACCACAGTGAATTCATTCAGCAATTCTGTGAAAGCATAAGTTTATCACACTAGCTGGGAGCTAGAAGAGATAGAAGTTACATTGCTAAGCATTTGGATTTTACTGTTAAACTATTAAGAGTACTTTTATACTAATTGATGAATCCAAACCTAAATCAAATCATCAAAACCCAACAAAATCCAAAGACTTGGACATCAGCATGGTCCCATGTATTTTTTAATAAAGACACACTGTAAACCCGAATAAGTTGGCAAAACTCCAAAATATTTAATGTAATCAGTTACATAAAATATTATGTAATAAGCAATGATGTTTCAAATTTTAAGTAAACAGAACTATCAGTTTTTGAGTTTGTTGTAGTGATTCATATCAATTGTTATTTACTTGCTTTACTGAGTAGCCTAACTCGTACTATATTTTTTTAGATGTTGCAAATTAAATAAATTGTAAATATTTTTTTACACCAGATGCCGTTCTGAACACAACCCTCCCATTTTTATCTGAGCTTGGGACAGGCACTTCATCTAGTGCACTGTAAACTCGATTAAGTTGGCAAAACACAAAATATTTGAGGTAATCAGTTACATCAAATTTTTTAAGTAATGATGTTTCCAATTTTAAGTAAACAGAACAATCCATTTTTGAGTTTGTTGAACTTGTGCAAATCAAAAAGAGTTTTGCTGACCGTCCGGCCAAGGAATCAAACCCGGGCCTTTCGCATGGCAGGCAAAACACCTACCACTGTGCCACAAGTACTCGATAGATTTTTACGTTGGTGGAAGTTTTACTTAAGTTATTGTTACTTAAGTACTTASGAYTACATAAAATATCAAATTTGTTCAGCTAACTTGAAAAGTGTCATTTCTACAAACTCATAAATGCCAAAGGGGTCTATTAATTTGACCTTATTGCAATTATTTAAGTTAACAGTACTCAATGTGTTTAATTACTTTGAGCATTACGGTTTACAGTGCAGCAAAACAATATTTAAATTCTCAATCAAATATACAAATGTCAGGGTGGATATTTTTAAAGCGTTTTAGGCAGACAATCTAAGCATATCATTTTATAGAAGAGCTTTTATTATAACTTTACACAGAAAAATATGATTTTATCACACACATGCAAAACTGTTTATGTCCCCTGCCCTGCATTTTTAAATGCACACTGCACAGGGGTGTCAAATATGTTCATGTATTTTGTAACGGGTTTGGCACAAGGGGGCAACAACAAACATGGACATGAGGTGAGGTCTTACGGAAAAGCGGTCATTTTATTCAGGGAAGGACAACTTGCACGCTGTGTTTTATAGTGCAGGGAGTGTAGTAGTGCATATGCACTAATTTTCTATTTTAAAAAAGTCTAGACAGATATAATTCTGATTATTAAACTCTATCAACAAGGGTTTAATAAAATATAAACTGATGCAGTATATTAGTAACAAATACTTTCTTTGAGAGTTTGTTACATCCATGAGGCAGAATGTCATACTCATAATGCTTATGGAAAACTGACGAAGACACAATAATGTTTTCCTTTTTATAAATACAGTATATCGTAAATTATACTGCCATAAACCATATTTTCACATGTTTTTAACTGTTTTTAAATTGAAGGTCTTACTAATTACATACGGTTTTATCCTGTAGCATTTATACGGCATTTTACTGTTAAATTTACAGACATTTTTTACAGTGTGGTAATCATTTAATCAATCATTTTCTGACCTTGGAGAAATAGCATATTGTATTTGTTGTGTTGAGCGATTTAAATTGCTCTTGTTTTCCTGTTTTATTACAGACAGCTGCAAGTTAGTAATTTTGGGCAAAAAAAAATCAATAGGCGTTACAACTGAAAATACAACATCTTGAAAATGTAGAAAATTTACATTTTATTTTAATGTGGATTTGATTTAACTACCTTACACTTTATTTTTCTGGTCACTGGCAGGTGTGTAAGCATTTGACTGCATGTCAAACTGCGTATAGTTGTGTACTGTATGTGACAAATAAATTTTGAATAAAAATTTAATTTAGCTCAGTGGTTAAGGCATTGAACTATTGATTATAAGTTCCCAAGGTCAAACCTCAGCACCACCAAATTGCCCATGTTGAGCAAGGTTAACCCGCAACTGCTCATACTGTATTTATAATGACAAAAAATGCAAGTCACCTTGGACAAAGGCATCTGCCAATTTAAATTAATTTACATTTACGTCATTTGGAAGATGCAAGTCGCTTTGGATACAGGCATCTGCCAAATGCTGTAAAAAATCTTTTAAAAATCTTTTTGAAATTTAAATATACTGTAACTCTCAGAACCAGATCCAGATGACCATCAACAGAGAAAAACTCAATAAAACTAATAAATGATGAATAAAAAATAGAACTTAAATTTTTAATTTTCACAATTTTTTTATTCTGTGGAATGAAACTTTGACTGTCAGTTCAGTCTTGTAACCAGTTACTCACTCTTTCTGTCAACTGGTTTTAGTCTTTTGGAGATCTTGATCACTTTTTTTATCCTGTCTTTGAATTGCTCTCTGTTGTACTTTTGAGCATTATCTGGAAATGTGATGAAGCTGGGATACCATCAACAAATGCAGTAATAAATAAAAGATGGAATACCATCTTACCTAAGGACCTAAATGTCAATTAGGGGAGAGCAGTTTTGTTATAGCTAAAATAAGGTAGATGTTAATGTTACCGTCATTTATTCTTATTGTTATCTGATATAGGATTGTATGTGTATACATGCATATTAAAAATAATTTGATATTCACACTTAACGATAAAAAAAATGGAAACTTCTGTTTTTATACTTTCAGAATACCACAGAATGCATTAACTTTTGTGGTGTCCCAGGAGTCCTTTTTTATTTTATTTTTTCCTTTGAGGCTAGAGATAAACCAGGCTCTCACATCTAAAAAGCAAACTTTTCAAACTTGTCAGACATAATGAGCCCAAATTCAGAGGGCTCATGGAATAACAAAATGTAGTGAAAATGTACATAATTGCTTATTAAAGAAATCTGGAAGTAGATTTAGATAAAGTCTAATGACCATCACAAGGAAATATTTCATTTAATATTATAGGGAAGTAAACCTTGAGAGAAACCAAAGACAGACAAACAAATAAATACATCTTTTTGGTGATGCCAAATAGATAAATAATCACTCACTCACACTTGCTATGATGTTGCACAAAATTAGGAGTGTTGAAATTATAAAAATTTGTTTAGGTATTGTAGGTGGGGATAGACGCACCCAACCCAAGGTATTGCTGCAGTTTTCTAGTGACTGCACAAGTATATAAGTAGCCGTTTACTGTTCCACATTTGCACTCCACAATTGAAAAGGTGAGTTTTGTACGGAATCATCTCTAAAGAGCGAACACCTGAAAAGGTAAGTGTTTCAAAGCAACATACATATTTCACATATCTATGAGAGAACTCAATGCTCCAATATAAAAAGGTAACAGTGGAAAAAAATATATATTACTTTTATACAAGCAAGTGGAGGATTTGGTTGTTTTGTTTTGAGAGAATTTTTTTGGAGTGTCGTCTCATCACTGTTGCCTACCATTTACAGGATTGGAGTTTTGAATTTTAAATGTACATGTCTTTTACTGGGATAGGATCCAGGGCACCCATGACCCTAAACAAGATATATAAGCAATATAGAAAAAGAACAGATAATCTTTTAGGATTCTCCATGCATGTTTTCTCACAAACTTTGTGCTCTCTAAAACAAGTGAAAAATTTAAGGTGTGAGGGTTTACTCTTTTTTTTTTGTATAAAAGTTTAATGGTTATATTTTATAACATCCTTGCAGAAATTGAATGTCAGAAGCAGTGCTTTACAGCTGCTAATTGTATATAATAGGAACAATTTTATATTATGCTAATAATTAATTTAACAGTATAATATAATAAGTTATTATTATTAACACTTGTTTTCTTACTAGATACTGATACATTTTTACCTAAATGAAAAACATAATTAATTATTTTATTATTATTATTATTATTATTATTAGTAGTAGTAGTAGTAGTAGTTGTAATTATAGCAGATTAAAAGGTGTTTTCAAATAGTGACTATTTAGTGAATATATTGAATTGTTGCTTGGCAGCTTTATTGGACTATGTTTTATGAAGTAACATGAAATCAGTCTCCAACTAGGTGAGACATGATATAAGCCTAACCTTTAATAAAAGACTATAATGAATTACAGTATTGTGCAAACGTTTGGAACTCTCCCTCATTTGTTTATACTGATTGTTGTTTCCAAAACAATTTTTTGGAAATTTTTTGTCTCCCATGCTCAGTCCAGTCCCTGTTTCTGAGCAGTTTCAGTGTTGTTTTGAAAAAAAAAAAAATCTAAATTAAAGCATGAAGGAGTGAGAAAGAGGACGTATGTAATGTTATGACATATGATCTTGCTGGTAACATGTAACAATATATATATAAAAAAAACAATATGTGTCAAACAAACATATTACATATTGTATACATAATATACATTGATTATTCTATATTCTTTTTAATCTATTTGATTGATTTATTTATTTCAGTGATTTCTTTTTATGAAGTGTTAACAGTTAACTTTTGGATGTTTTTTGTTTAGCAGTTGATTTGATTAATTCTAGAACAATACTGAAGATTTCACAGCTATGATATTATTTTAAGACATGAAGGTCAGCTGTTCGGGAACAGTTCTTGCAGAGACAGTATTGTCAAGTGTGTTTGCAACATCCAACAAGCATCATGATGAAACTGTCTCTCTTAAAAACCATCCCAGAAAAGCAAGACCTAAACTTACCTCTGCTGCAGATGAGAAGTTCATTTATAGTCACCAGCCTCAGAAATCAGTGATTAACAAACAGCACCTTGGATTAGAGACATTATGAAGGCTTTACAGAGCATAAGTAGCAGACACAACTCAGTATAGACTGTTTAATTGAGATTATTGTATACCTCCAGCATTGCTTTACAATTTAGGAAGAAATAAAAATCAGGAAAGACCATGGAATTAGAAAGTGTGTCCAAAATTTTGACTGATAGTCCTACAGAAGGTGGTAGATTCCTTAGTCCTAGGTGGCTAGAGACTGTGAATGTCTGCCTTTTAAGTAGGGGTGCAAACAGGGAAAAGAAAGAAACCAAATATAATGTCATTTTCTTAAATAACTTTTGCCTTTGTTTTAAATTTACTTATTTAAGGTTATCCACCATAGTACATACACATTGAGAGAGAGAGAGAGAGAGAGAGTGTGTGTGTGTGTGTGTGTGTGTGTGTGTGTGTGTGTGTGTGTG
>QMIH01000775.1:405443-438529 GCA_003987875.1 Clarias batrachus | reverse complement strand
ATATATATATATATGATGTACTGTATGTAAGCCCTGCATTTATTTACTTACCCCCTTTTCAATATAGTGCATTGATTGATCTAGTTTGTGATTGATACATGTGATATGTAGAGAACAGTGTATTCCAGACCATGCTGTTATATGGCAATCATACCTTTTGTAGAAAATACATGTCTGGTGACCCTCTCATGACCCTACACTCAGCAGTACCCCCCCGAAATATGATTGCCCCCCCACAGTCACTTACTTAATGACTTAGAGCGCAGTCAGTTACACTTATTGCAAGTTTGTTTGTGACATAACATGTAACATATAACATCATCCTCCTTTTTACTTAAACCCTCTACAGGGCACCTGGACTATATGACGATGATGTATATTTTATGACTGTTGCTCTCCTCTTTGCCCAGAAGAGCCCTGATCCCCACACAAAGGTATCAAACACTTTGACTTTAATGCTTCTTGCAACCTCCTTATTACTGCCTTCCTAATTCAACAAAGACTAATGGGAGTCCAGTCTTTATCTCTGTGGACAGTTGAAATGATGCTCATAAATGTCTGGTTGTGTTTTTCCAGTCTGGAAACAGTGTGGCTCAGCAAATTACTCATGATCCTTCAAATGAATATTATTGCCACTGTTAAAGTATTATTTACATTACATTTACATTTAGGCATTTGGCAGATGCTCTTATCCAGAGCGACTTACAAAAAAGTTTGCATCATTGAATAGATATCCAATAGTTATTAGTTATCCTACTGCTCACAATGAATACAAATATGCTGTATGGCGCATGTGGACTGAACTAAAAGTTATAATAGCGAATGTACATAGGTGTCCTCTTTATGTCTGTGACCTTAACCTCTTCTGTACACAAAAACTTAAAGTAGGTAAGGTGTAAGAGTTTCTCTTTTTTTCTTCCGGCAGCCAAACAAAAATAAATACACTATTAATAATAACACTAATAATAACACTATTAAATAGATAATTAAAAGTCGGGACATTTGAATTTTAACCCAGATTCAAACCCCTCAAAATTTTCTTATTATATTTTAGCCTTGTCTTATGTTTCATCTCTGTAAATCTATTAGAAGAAAAAGTTAAAGCACACTCTAATATATCATTTCATTCAGTCACCTTCAGCTTTGATAACAGCACACAGTGTAGTGGGCAGTTCATGTGGGAAAATTATTCCTTATGCTTCCAGAATCACTCTTTCACAATCTGAGTCCTGGAATATATCTGTGTCATCAGGGAATAAAACCTCTATATATGTGATAAACCGGTCATTCAGTACATTTAGGTTGTCAGATCACTTAATTGTGTTGCCACATAAAGTTGCTGAGCCTAGACTTGACCAACTGAAGCAACCCCAGATTAACCCCAGCCTCCATAGGCTTGTACAGAGGACACTATTCATGATTGGAGCATCGCTTCATTGCTTCCCTTCTTACCCAGACACTCCCTC
Organism: Clarias batrachus; assembly: GCA_003987875.1. NCBI lineage: Eukaryota > Metazoa > Chordata > Actinopteri > Siluriformes > Clariidae > Clarias > Clarias batrachus. The sequence continues at coordinate 437,063 of QMIH01000775.1, read as the reverse complement.
CACCTGCAATAGGCAATGACACCCTTGGCATTAATGTGCAGGAGAGAGCATGTAGAACAAGAACAGTAAAATCAATCATCTGATTTCAGAAGTTTCATAATTGAGTATTTTCTCATGAAACGTCATTCACATTTGATTTTGTATAATAACTTTCTTTTTTTTAAAGGTTAAACAACATCTGCACTAGGGAGGGAGGCTTGGGAGATGTTTAGTTTTTTAACTTTCAGGAGGATGGGAGGACAGGGGGACGGATCATGAGGTTGCTTCGTGCTTCGTTGTTTTGTACTGTGTTCTGATGCGCACTTCTATATTGATCAGCTCTCTAATCCCATGTGCATTTTTTTTTTTTACCAAAATACTAAAGATGGTTCCTGTCTAATTTTATACCTTCTTTCTTTCTTTCTTTCATTTTTATTTGCTTATGTAGCTGCTCTCCCACTTTTTATATCAATGAAAAGCTAGAAGTACTGATGTCAAACCTGTGCAAATCACTCACTCATAAAAAGGATTAAATGACATTTTTATCGCAAACCCAACTTTGTTGAACTGAATTTTGTGGAAATGCATTTGATGCATTTTTTGCGTAGGTGGGTGCATGCATTGTTAATCAGGATGGGCACATTGTGGGTATCGGCTATAACAAAATGCCTGATCGCTGTGAGGACCGCTTTCTTTGGAAGCGTGGAGCTCATGACAACCTGGAAACTAAATATCCATACGGTAAGTTAACTGCAGCCTGGTCTAAAATGGTACGTTCCTCTGTTTACTGTTACAGGGCTGATCTGAAGCTTTAGCACCTATTTCCTCATTTGACAGTCCGGAGAAAACAGGATTTTCCTCAGTGTTACATGAATACATTTGTTCCCTGAAAGCCATTTTAATATCCATAATAACCCCCGATCCTCAGACCTTAACATGTTTGGTTTGATATATTTCTGCACCCTAAAATATGTTGGTTCAGTTTAATTAAATTTTATTTGTATAGCGCATTGAACAATGGTCATTAGCACAAAGCAGATTTATAGAATAAAAAAAATATGGAAACGTATATGAAATATGTGAAAAAATATGTATAAAACAAAATGATCAAATTGTCCTTGACTGGTTCCAGTGTGCCATGCAGAGCTGAATGCAATCATGAATAAAACCTCAGTGGATGTGAAGGGATGCACCCTTTATACCACTCTGTTTCCCTGTAACGAGTGCGCCAAAGTCATCATTCAATCAGGTAGTGGAAACCACACACACAACTCTGCAATATTCTACATGCATTTTACACAATTTGCAATGTAAATCTGTCTCACAGCTAACATTGATATTTAACCAAAGTATAGATACTATGACTGCTTTAAGTCTACTTAACTCACTGGATCTATGATAAGTGTCCCAGCAAGAGGTGTATGGATGATGATAGATTGCATTACTTAACTAGTTAGCTTGCTTGTGTGCGTGCGTGCGTGCGTGCGCGTGCGTGCGTGTGTAAGGGGGGGAACAGAGAGAGAATGAGTAAACATTATCATATATTAATGTTTCCACTACAGGTATAACAGGTCTGGTTTATTTGTCAAATAAATACGGAGATAGAACTGAAACAATTGCAGCAGACCGCCTGCTCACATCAGCAGGTATTCAAACCAGGTGAGTCTCCAAATGAGTGTTTAAGGGGGTGAGTGGGTGAGTAAGTGAGGGGGTGAGTGGATGAGTAAATGTGGAGTGGGTGAGTGAGCGGGTGAGTGAGGGGGTGAGTGAATGAGGGGGCATGTGACTGAGTGAGTGGATGAGGGGTGAGGCGGTAAGTGAGTATTTGGGAGAGAGTGTGGGGGTATGTATGGTGGTGTGTTCTTTGGAATTTGAAGCAATTCTGCTATTATGTATGTACCTGCATGTCATTTTGTTATAAAAATGATGGTCTATTTGCATTAAATTTGTTGCTTAATCTACAAATTACAGAATTGTGACAGCAGTTATCTTTTCATGCTTAACTATTAGTGGTTAGTGGTCTTAGTTTATTGTAAGCACAGGCATACCATGTTAATTAGGCAATAGCACACTTGAGGCTGACTATCAGCATGGCTGTGATGCAGCCATAGGAATGAGGGCACAACCCAAGTACTGATGATATCACAGCCAGGCTGAAATTCATTACAACAGCATGACTTTATTATTTATTATCAACAGATTCTATTTTTTCTTTTTTTGTAACCAGTTATTTTGTTTTTGACCAGTTAGTCACAGTTAATGAGTTAATTAACAGGTGTGAAAGTAGTTTTAAAGTCTTACTGGTACTACTGCATGTTCAAATTTAAATTTGTCTTTGTCACATACGCAACTATACACAGTCTAATATGCAGTGAAATGCTGTGTAGGAAAAAGTTAAGGAGAATTACTGGAGGAGATTTACTTTATATTTCCACTTATTTCGCTTTACACTATCTGCCCTGTTAACTTCAGATTTCCAGGGTTGAATCTCAAATAGTTACATGTTACGTTAGTGGCTAGGGTGTTTCTGGCAATAACTGAGACCTGGATATCGCCACAGAACTGGGTTATCCTCTGATTTTGTGTTCTCTCACATTCCATAAGAAACCGGCAGAAGTGGTGTTAAATTATAAGGCATTCTGATTTACCTCTTAATAGAGATACAAGTTGGCAATACAGTAAAAACAATCTTTTTTGAAGATTTATGTACATACACAGTTCCTTTTTGTTTCATGTTTTAGGCAATTTCAGTCACAGCAAAAACTCGCTGACTTGGTGCATTCCATCAATCCTTTTGCTGAGTGAAGAACACCAGGAGAGTGCTCCTCATCATTGAAATACTGAATATTACTTAAACCTTTAACATTCCTAAAATAGAGAAATAGAGTTAGGTGGTGATGGGTAAAACTGTTTAAATTCTGCAATGTAAAATGTAACTTTTAGCTTGAACCTTTTTTCTTAATCAAACTCTATTGCTCAAGGTTCAATTATTATTCATTACTGGATGTTAAACTTGACCTAACTAAATAGCTGCATTAAATAAACATTTTATCATCTTACAGACTGTACATAGTTGTCTTTGCATGCACATTTCTCAATTATTGTATCCTTCATGTAGAGCATTTACTGTGTAAAGTAAATATGAACCCTTGTTCCCTGACCATCATTCCCGCATGTGCTTGTTTGATGAGATTTATCAAACGATTTATTTATATTAAACATAAACACAAAAACAGGGAACTTAAATAAACAAAGAGACTTTATAAGTAAACTGAAACCAAACCACGAATAACGACACGAGACATTTACTTTCAACTTATTGTAACAAATGCAAGACACGAAACTGAATGAAACCAAACTATTTATAACACAACTAATCACCAACTCAGATCAGGTGCGCGCCCACTTGACCTGCCGAGTTGCAAACCGGGAAATGAAGTATAAAACTAAAACTAAAAAAGAACTACACACAAATGTCTTAGGGCGCTTTGGCGCCCTCTAGGGGTTATCCTTGACACTTCATTTAGTTGTGGGATTTTGAGGAGGCTCCAGTTCATCCCAGGGTGTTCAGTAAGGTGGAGATTAATCAGTGCTCTGTGCAGGAAAAAACTTAAGTTTATCAGCAAATACGTCACACAGTCATTTTTTAAAATGTGTGTATAAAAATATATTTTAAACATTAATTAATTAATATAACTATGATTTATAGTTAATTTTTTAACAAACATGAAAATGTCCTGTGCTTTTTATGTGCACGTCTCCTTGACAGCAAAAAATGTCTGAACCATAGCACCACCTGCTGCTTTTAGTAGTTTGGTGCGCAGACGCCATAAAAGAATCAGATACTACAGTACAGGGGGAGAGGAAGTGCCATAAGAGGTGATTTGTAAAGACAGTTGGGGCTCAGGCAGAAAAACAAAAGCGTTTAGATGTCTTATGTTAATGCTGTAGTCTGTCCTCAGTCTGGTGTCTCTAGTGTGGGCGTTATGGGGGAAATATTGGTCTAACATAGGCTGATTGATCAGATCTGTCATTTGAAAGTGAATGAATATTATATGGTTCTTAAAAGTAGTTATACTATGATACTGTGTGAACAGTATAGTGTTGCATTTAAAAGAAAACAGGTTTTTGATTTATATACTGTACTTTAACCTACCAAAATAAATGGATTTTATTCTTTCATGTTAACCCTTAGTTGGGTAAAGGACCACATTTGGTAATCATGTCAGTGATGGTGTCATTATCTCTAGATAAGACGTATGTTTGTAGATCATAATTTTCATGTTTAAATGAATGTGCCTTTAACTTTTTTTAAAATAGATTTGTATATACTGTACTGTATATGCTTTTTGGAAAAATTACCTTTGATGACCAACTTCACTACCCTTGATTTGCAACAGAAATTTAAATTGAAAGCTTTGAAATAAAAAATCACAATTGTTATAAAACAAGTATTTTTAATGAGCTTCCTATCAAGTTTTAAAGACCTATTTAAATACGGAGGTCTAGAGAGATCTGATTGTCTGAGCTCTTTCAGAGTGGAGGGATGAGAAATACTTAGTGCTCCCACATTAATCACGCCTCTGCAGCCAATCAGGGGCGTCTAGGAGCTCGCGCAAGTGGAAGGAGCGGATAGCGCTGTCCTCCGAGTGTGTTACGCCGCCCCACCAACGGTGCATGAGCGAGCAGTTCGAAAAAAGATGCGGTCGGCTCCTGTCACGTAGTTCGGAGGAAACGTGTGATAGTCTTCTGCCCTCCCGGCTGAGTGGTAGTAGTAGCCTTAATGTGGGAGCCCCCTAGTGACAGGGAGGAATTGACTAAATTAGGGAGAAAATCGGGGGAAAAAATCAACAACAGATATATATTTTTTCATTTTCATCTACAATTGCAACTTGAAGCAAATGGAAGAAATTTCACCTAAATTGAATCAATATTTGGTGTCATCACCCTTTGACTACAAACAAGTATCAGTTTTCATAATTGCAGTGAGGGATTTTGTAGGATCAGAGTCAGGCTATTATTACCCAGTTATAACAATTAGGTGCTAATAATCACCAATTTCATATGTAAGCTGAAATATAGTCATAAACTAATGTAGGCTGAAATTACAGTCATTAACTGTATAGAATTCTTTAAACTTATTAAGGAGCAGTCAAACTATGCTACTAAGTTGAGGCTGTGAAAGACATGTTATAGGTCACAGGTCATACACCTTGGCAAGGCTGAGCACCAGAAAGGTCTTGCTCGGGCAACAAATTCAAAGCAGACTAGGGTTTCAAGATGTGCAGTTCAAGCTATTTTAAAGAAGCACAAATAAATGGGCAATGTTGAGGACTATAAATGTAGTGGTCTGCCCAAGAAAATTAAAGGAGCAGATGAAAGAAACATCATGCTTACCTTCCTATGTCATAGGATGATGTCCAGCAGTGCCATCAGCAAAGAACTGGCGGAAACCACTGGGGCCCATGAACACCCATCTACAGTCCAAAAAAGTCCAAAATTCTGTTCCAGGCTTTATAGAAGAAAAGCCATACCTACAACATGAAAAAGAGGCTAAGCAAAAACATGAAAAGATAGGAATTGGATTGCAAAAAAATGGCAGCAGGTGCTGGAAAGAGGTACAACAATGAGTGAATTAGTGTCTGTAGAGACCAGTGACACATGGTGGAGATTCCTTGAAAATTGAAAAAATCACCTCTAAAAACAGCAGGTTGAGGAGAGATGGCGTAGTGGTTAGGACTATTGTGTCACACCTCCAAGGTTGAGGGTTTAATTCCCACCTTGGGTTTGGGTCACCTTCATGGTCACGTTAGCTGTACGTCTGTAAATCTGAAAGGTGTCTCAAAAGTGTATTTTTTGGAAAACAAAAAACACTGTCGCCTTGCACCTCCGGGTACTCCTGTTCCCTCCCACAGTCCAAAGACGCAATATTTTTCTCATCAATTAGCTAATCATTTTGTTTTATTTAAAAATACATGTACAATAAAAAAAAAGAATCTTTTGAAGCTGAATGAATAAAAATGTCAGACAATATGCTCAATCCTATTATAATATGAACAATAAAGAACATTTGACTATATTAAAAATATTTTCCCATTTTTTCCAGTTTTTTTTTTCTCAGTCATTTTGTCTTTTAAAGCTTTAGTTAGAGAGTTTAAACTTCTTAAAGCTGCTCCCAGAGTTCAAGTGAAGTCCTGATCATTAGTCTAAAGTGTACTGTACCTTAACCACAAGGCCTTGGGGTTTAATTTATGTTTTACAGTTTTAGGCAATTCTTCTGACACTTATATATGACGAAACGTGTCTCTGCTGTTCTTTGTGATCCGCTTAACAACCTGTGGGAACGAAACGTATCAATGTTTCAACAGCCTGCTTTTTAATTACTTCTTATTTAATATTTAATCTGTGAATGACACGTGTTGTAATATATATCCGCAGGGAGGCACTTTTCCCCTCATGTTTCACTTTTCCTGTAATGAGATTCTGAGCTTAAAGCTCTTTGGGTGAGAAATCCCATCAACAGGGCCTTTATGTGTTCACCGTATGAAGCCTGACAGTAAATAAAATCCTGAGACTTTCATTAGAAGTGGATCAAACATGGACAGACAAAAGGAAATGGTTCGATAAAAATGGAGGAAATCCTTGAAAACATGGCAGTGAGAGCTCCGAGGTCAACTCCCTCTCGACTGCCTCCTGAAGGTTTCGTCTTCTAGCTTCAAAAATATTTGCTGCATGATGGCCTTTATCATCGCTTCCGCCTGTCTCTGTTTAATGCCGTTTTGTGTAGGAGGTATTGAAAATAAAGGGTGAGAATATACCGTTAAATGGTTGCAGCACCACGGCTGAATCTTAGAAACTGTCTAGCAGAATTGTGTAATCTTTAGTAATTGTTCGGGTGAAAAAATGTCCGATCCTTAAACCAAACTAAAACAATTGTGTGCATATGTTAAGGAATATAACTCAGGCCCAGATGACCGAGTGCGTTCATGGTCCAGTTGTTTTATATTTAGCCACACCCACAAAATTTCAAAGCTCACAGAGAGCTGAAGACAATGTAACGACTATATGATGAAACGCCGCCGCGCAGCGTGTAATGAGTAATGTGCTAAATACTAAAGCATGTCTAATCTTTGTGGAAGTAATGTAGAATGCTTTGTGCAAAAATGAACATCTCATGCAGCGGCAAGGGATTAAGACTTCTTGTATTTTTATTATATGAGGGGTGTTCAAGTGAAACCAAGACTTGACATTTACAGAAGACTTCAAGCACAGTGGTGTGATGAGACTCTTACAGTAGGTGCAAACGTTTTAAAGAAGGCTGGCACTTTACAGGAACTCGGCTGGGAGTTATTCCTACGTCCCCTGATCTCGCTCCAAGCCATTTTCACATGTTTAGGACATTAAAGGAGTTCCTGGGAGGCCGGGGTCACCCTTTAAGCAGGCAGTCTGATCATGGCTCCCGTATACTGAGAAAAGTTTCTACCTCGATTGTGTCCATGCACCGGTGACACACTGGGATAAGTGTATTAGTGTAGCAGGGGATTATATAGAGAAATAAAGGGAGATTTTACTCTAAGAACTGTCTTCTGTTCATTTGCACAAGCAAGTGTCTTCTATATTAACAGTAGTATTTGTTCGCAGCCTGCTCCTGGCATCGGGTTGTTTACTGTTGTTCACAAACTGTTTACTGCTGATAAATTTCTGCATTTCTTAAAAATAAAATGAATTAATAAATTAGAACAACTAAATCCATTAACGCAGCTCAGCCACTGCCACTCTGTTCATTCTTTCACATTAACTGTTCATTTACTGTCGTATTTATGCATATGTGACATTTTATTTGAAGATGTTAATACAAAATTGAGTTCCATTAAATGATCATTTACTGTACATCGTTGTGTAACTGAAATGAGTTGTGTTCTGGAGCACTCTGTCCCATTCTGCCCTACTCTCTTCTACATCCTTTTATAATTCATTCTGTTGTTGTATAATTTCTTTCTGCTTTATTTTATTTTATTCTCCTGGGCCGAGGTAGCTCAGTGGTTACAGCACTGAATTACTGATGGGATGGTCATGAGTTCGAAGCCCAGCCCTGCCCATCCAGCACCTTGTTGGGGCCTTGAGTAAAGCACTCACCTGCTTAGATGTGTACAGTCGCTCTGGATAAGGGCTTCTGGTAAATTCTGTAAGTGTACTGTTTTCTTTTCTATTCTACTCTATTATATTCTATTCCATTTTAATCTGTATTTGGTATATAATTCCATTCTTCTGCTCTTTATTATACTTATTACATTACATTACTGAACATTTTATTCACTTCACAGCATTCCACTCCATTCAACTCTGTTTAATTCCATACTATTTTATTAAACTCGTGAATAAAAGAAACATTGTACATTTTAAATTTATTAAAAGTTCCTGTCAAATCTATAAGAAAGTTTTTAAAGAAATGTTCTTTTAGACAATCAGTCCTTCAGCTCCAGAAAATTCAAAATGTTCATCTCCAGAGATCATAGAAATTCTGAGTCCAGTAGCATAAAGTTCAACATTCATGTTTACAAAGTCAATATCGAGTGAATGAGCCGCTATCATCGATCACAGCTTGACAGCGCGGGCAGCTTTTGCTGTTCAATTTCTCAAAGCACCGCAGCGAATTAGTTGGTCTCCTCTTAGTGTTGTCCCCACTGGCCTTCGACACCATCAGATCAGTTGTGGAACTAGTTGTTGGGAATCGGTTACATAGTCTAAACTCTTAAACTCCTAGACTAGCGTCGTCTAAACTGGGCATGTGGTGATGTGAAGACAAAATGCACAATCGGAATGTTTTCCTTACTTTGGATCCCATATCAGCTGGACATGATCACATGACTAATATATATGTGAGTTAGAATATCTATTATAAAGTAGAATATCTATAATAAAGTAACGCTCTACTCTGTATACTCACTGGTATATTTTATATATAGCACAACGTTTCCTTTGTCTGTGAGTATACAGTTCTGTACAAAAGTCTTGAGCCCCCGTTTCTTTATATTAAATGAGTAGATTAAACGAAATAAATAGGAACAAATGTTTTACTCTGATCGACTGCTAAAGTGCCAAAGGATATGATGATATATAGTAATAATTATTTATTACAACCTCAGCAGCAACCTCATTTCCCCTCTCGTCTGTTCCAACCACACAGGATTCAGTATCAGCAGTACAGTACACTAATCACCTCCTGATTATCTGTTCATCATCTGCACCCGCTGCTCACTGGCTCGTGCTTTAAGTTAGATGTGTTTTATGCTTAAACAATTTATAGGTCGCTGAATGCTTTAACAAACAATAAAAACATTTCTATAAATACAGTAAATGTTTTTTAATGAGATACAGGAGAACTGAAAATGAGAGACAAATACTTAGCAAAAAGGAGAGTGAAAAAAGTCCTCCTGTCAGCCTGTTCCTCAGGACTACATTAAAATAGAAGAAAGACTCTTTGGAAGTAAAATATGCGGCAATAAGGGATGACTTCTGCACAGTACTGTATATACTGTACTACTCTACTGTATTGCATTGCTTTTGATTATATTCTGTTCTACTTCATACCATTTCATACTACTCCTCGTCTATTCCACCACATTATCTTCTACTGCACTTTATTCAACTGTATTTGATTTTAATTTACTCCATTCTTCTCTTTTCCATTCCTCACTACCTCACCCCTCTGTGCTCCTGTATATTCCATTCCTTACTGTTTGCTTTACTCCATTTTGTGCTGCTTCACTTTATTATTCGATATTTCCTTCTACTTTGTTCCTCTGTTCTCTATTCTACTCCACACTACTCTACTTTATTGTACTTTATTCTACTCTAATTTTATCATTCTGTTTTATTACTGTACTTCAGTACTCTGTTCAACTCTGTTTTATTTAATTTCATTTCAGTTCATTTAAGTTTACTCTCCTCGTCCTTTTTCTTTGTAGAATGGACAATTTGAAATCTGATTTGAGTGAGTAGAACATCTGAGACCCATCATTAGGAATCTGAATCTAATTTAAAACAACCTCTGGACATGTTCAGATCAGATGTACAAAAATCTAATAAAATTTTTATTCTTTCTTTTTTTTTTTTTAATTGTTCAGACTTTGCTAACTGATTCCAGACTGGATATACCAAAAAATGAATTTGGGCTGGCAGTCTGAACAAGGCCTGAACAACACATTCTGTTTTACACCATTGCCTTGTAATTTTCTTCTGCTTCCCTCTAATCAAACCCATTCCTTTCTCTTCTATTTCAGACTTCTCTACTCTATTCCATTCTACCTTATTGTGCTTCTCTTCACTCCTTTCTAATTTTCTCTACTGCATTTTATCCTTTTCCTAAACTATTCCATTCCATCATACTCAACTCTATCTTAAACATTTTTCTACTTATTCTCTATACTCCCTTCAATTATACTCTACATTGTTCTTTCATGTTTTATTCTATTCCATCCCCCTGAACTCTATTCTATTCTATTCTATTCTATTCTATTCTATTCTATTCCACACTATTCAATCCCATCCTGCTCTACTCTATTGAATTCCCCTCAGCTGCGTTCCTTTCTGTTCCATTCGCCGTTCACTCTGTTAAAATGATGGCGATAGTTTATCAGGAGTAAACACCTGACTCATTACCTCCAGGTAGAGATATTTTGCAGTGAGCCAGATGGAAATATGATCTTAGTTAAAAAAAAAAAGAAAAATCCCACTGGCAGCCATTTTAAATCATCTCTCAGTCGGGCACCATCAGCGTGTGAAACTCCTGAAACTCAGCGTCATTACAGTAACTGATAACCCAGCTTCTGCCAACACTCATTTCATGCTTCTCTGTAAAGCTCGTAATTAGTCTACAGCTAATAATAATATCTCTCACAGGTATGTAAATGACTCCTCCGCTGGAACACACACTTCATCAATATTGGTTCTCAAATGTGGAGTTTTCTCACCTGTAATCCTCTCTTCACTCTTCACCTTAGGAAAGTGAAAGCGCTTCATTTAAGTGTTAATGACATCTCTGGTTGTTTTCTTTTTTTTTAATTTCATACAATGTCTAGTGAAGATTTCACTTTAAAACATTTTAGAATTAAAGTAGTGATTTGTTAAACTGACTTATGCCTTTGTTTAGAGAATGTTTATTATTATTATTATTATTATTATTATTATTATTATTATTAATAATAATAATAAACATCATAATAATAATAATAATAATCTTTTTATGTTGCATCTTTTGTTTTGTACAAGAAACTGTTCAAAACATTGTTTCTGAAGTTGTTCACATGTGGAATGAAAGCTACAGAATCTAATTTACTTAATCCAGTCTAGAATCTATTCCAATTAAAATCATGCTGTAAAGTGTGGAGGCCTGGGGTTTCACCCTCAGTAGCCATTGTTAAAGTTTTTCCTTTGAATTTTCTTGTGATGTAAAAACTGATTAAAAAAAACATCTGATCTGCAGAAAGAAAAGACATTGGTTGGATATTAAGGATATGTTAAAGGATGCAAATGTAGTTTTCTTTCTTTTTTTTCAGGAGAGGGTCAGACAGCAACACCAGTCTTTTATTATTTTTTTTTTTTTAAAATTTATTTGCATTTTAAATTCCATATGCACCATATGGTATAATTTTGGTTGTCTTACAGAAAAGGTAACACATTTTAACACTAATGTTTTAAAAAAATCTAGATGATTCATTTAGATGGTTTAGAGTCGATACAGTTAAAATATTTATTTTAAATGATTTGCGTTATAACGTAAACTCACAAATTCACCAGGTTTTTTTTCCTATTTCTATGCATTTTTGTAGTTCAACATAAAACCAATATCGTTGTTACAAACAGTGAGTTAAATCAGTTTTTAGCTACTGTAGGTCGTCAGTAACATGCCTAGCATCAAGTTGGTCTTCATTTAAAAAAAGAATTTAAATTTGCAATTAAATTTGCATAAGTTTGTCCTGATTTTCTTCTTTAAATAAATGATTCTTTAAACTTTTCACGTTGTTTTGTTCAGTTAAGTGTTTATAATGGCTTAGAAATCTAATTTAACTCGGTGTTAATGTTTTTAACTCCGTAGCAGCTCAACAATTCACCACAATTTCCTTTTAAATCCACAAACTCATGCTGAACATGATGATAAAATAATCATTTCTCTCCGGTTGTGTATAATTAATATCAGCTAACCTTAAGCGATAGCTAATTAATAGTTAATTAGTACAATATACTAATGATCCATTTATATTAATGCACTCCTTTTAATAAGTTACAGTTTCCATAGAAACCTCATATAATCTTAACTGAATAATGAGCAGATTAATAAATGATATTTGTTGATATTGATGGAAGATTCCTTAAGAGGACATTTGATTAAAATTTATGGAAGGAGTCTCCAATGTGAGAGGAAACTGTAACTTTGTGTTGTCAATTTGTCTTTCTTTTTACTTTAATGTAAATGAGAACAGTAAATAATTAATTTCGCAACCTTTAGATGCAACTACAAACAGATACTATGTATGATGCGGTTTTAAAATGATTTTCTTTACCTCTCCGTGCGGAAGATTTCTTAAGGAATGGTGAAAAACATACAAATTGTCGAATAAAAAATGTTAATAAAGAATTTACATAAAATATAAAATGGATATAAATAAAAGATATGATATAAAAGATATAAATGGATAAAATATAAATATAAGAATAAAATGTAAAAAGTTGCATCAAATTCAATTGTAAAATCTATTGGATATAATAGGATATTATACATAATATATATTCAAAATTGAAATCCTAAAAAATAATCAATAAAAAGAAAAAAAATATTTCTATTGCTGTTTGAAAAACGTTATTAGGATTTTAAAAAATTAATAAAATGAAAGTGAAAGAATATAAAAAAGATCTGTCCTCTTCCAAGGTTAAATGATCAGATTTTTGAAGACTGACCACTAGATGGCAGTCCTGTTTAAGTTTTGATCATTTTGTAGCTTGCATTTCAATTCCCCCTGTATTTTTCCCCCCTCAGTAAAATATCTGAACTCCAAAGAGAACGCACCAATCCTGGCACAGGTCTGACCCATTACCATGCTCGTGATCTCTACCTTCCATTAGTTATTTATTTTCAGCTGTTGGACCCGGACAGATGAGGACTTCAGAAAATTGTTTAAGATGAAGAGGTGATTGTGATTTGGTCGGACGCCAGACCAATCAGCTCGACAGTGTGTTAATCTTGGTTGTCGTAAACGATGCGTCTTACAGCAGTGAATCGTTGACTTTGGCTCGGTTTCAGCCCTCAGGAGAGACACGACGTCAGAGCCGTTTAAATGAGAGATGATTATGTCCGACATGAGACTGGCTCATCCGCAGGCGTCGGCCAGAATAACTGTAAGGGTGTGGAGAGGCCTAGAATAACTCAGCGATGAGGGGAACTCAAGATGGCAGCTTTGGACAATATCCAGTATCGTTGTGGTGAACAGATTTCATATCCGTAGTTAATGTTGAATTGGATATCGGAAGGAACCGAAATATCACCGACTGTAACGTAGTGTAACATAAAGTAGGTCATGTGAGAATTCCTTTAGCTGTAACCACAGTGTGTTACCGGGACAACATGGTGCATGGAGTTGCCAGCTGTTTAGCAGTTGTATAAAGAAACAACACAATTTTTCAATGAGTCGAGTGTTTCTATTATAACAGTTATTATGCGGGACGAATGTACAGTGTTGGGGGACGTTACCTTTTAAAGTAACTAATTACGTTACAAAATTACTGTCTTCAAAAAGTAATCCGTTACATTACAGCATTACTTTCTGATAAGAGTAACTAGTTCGAGTACTTTTCCATTGCAGAAAATGAAAACTCCTTTGTGCTTCCTAATGCATGTTGTTTTAGTCAAGACCTTTATAATTATTCCACCATCACTCAGCGAGGTTTGTCTCATAATCTGTTAACTACTAATACCCCTATTTCAACTGTGGGTGATTAGGTTTCCATCTTTTTGCGCGTCGGCCCTCACATAGTCAAACCGCGGGGGTGGGGCTTGTAGGACAACTTTTTCACACCGTCACACACACACTAATGGATTGGGATTGACTTCTGTCTGGCTCCCGGATTACATAAATTGTCTGAATAATGGATTACATTTTTGAAAAATTAACTGAGTACTTGAATGGCAGAGCTAACGCGTTAGATTACATCAAAAAAATAATCCAAGCACTCTAACGTGTTACTTTGTAACGCGCGTCACCCGTGGTGTCACGGTGGGGTCCGGGTTCGATTCCCACCTTGGTGTCTGTGTGCATGGATTTTGCATGTTCTCCCCATGTTTGATGGATTTCCTCCAGGTACTCAGGTTTCCTTCCACAGTCCAAAGACCTGCAGATTACGCTAATTGGTGTTCTCAAATTGCCTGTAGTGTGTGAATGAGTGTGTGTGTGTGTGTGTGTGTGTGTGTGTGTGTGTGTGTGTGTGTGTGTGTGTGTGTGTGCGACTTGCAATGGATTGGCATCACATTCTGGGTGTCCTCTACCTCATGCCAGGTCTCCTGGGATAGGCTCCAGGATAAAGCGGTATAGACGATGAGTGAGTGATGTGAAGAATTCTTGATTATTATTATTTTTTTTGTTGTTGTTCTTGCATAGTAAAATTCCAGAAATATATAATTTCATTTGAATGGACTTTGGAAAATGTGGATGTACAAAAAAAATAGCAGCACCTTCTGAAAAAATTAATAGGTTACAACTATAGTTCTTTCAAATAAAGGATGCATTTCAAAAAGCATGGTTTGCACTATTTGCTATAGATGGTGCTGTTACTATTTTTAACAAATGTGTAGCGCGTGTTTTAGGACATGAAATGCCACCGAAACTGAGGAGTCAACCTCAAACAAGTTTTGTATTTACAAGAAATACAGAGATGTTGTCTCTAATTAAAGTGGGGAGGAGGGGGGGGGGCAAGTAGCTGGTGTCGCTTGTAGTTTGTCGTACATCGGCTGCTACCGCTGACGCTTGTGGGCGGGGTTTCACCATTTGTTCCCCCTGTTTGTTTTTCTTCTAGTTTCATTGTGTAGCAGCAACATATAACTTCTAAACCGAACTAGATAAACACGCATTAACATTGAGTTAATGTTAATGCGTTAATAATAAATAATAAATGTTAATAATAAAATCGAATGCTTGTTTTATCTTTTAACTCTACTGTACACTCACCGAAGGTACCACCGAGCTCTGCTGCGTCCTTTAAACTTGATATATCTCTGTACACATTTATTAAGTGGCTGTAATTGCTTTCTTCCATTGCTGTGCATCAAAAAGTAAAGTTTGGAGTGAGGTGGAAACTAAAGTTGTAAACAGGAAACTTCAGGATCACTGGCCGACACATGCTGTAGGATTAGTTTCAGGAATCGAGTGAATCATTTGGACTTATCGCTTTATTAAATCGTATCTAGTTTGCTTGGTGTTTGATCTTATTTTGACGTTGCTTTGGTGCTGACGTCTTCTAATGTTTTTACCATTAATGTTATTGGCTCTTTAATGGACAAGTGGGAAAACAGTCACCATGGAAATTCATGCATTAGTATATTAAGCATGGCCTTCCTACTCCACACTCCCACTTTACTCCACAGAGAGGTCTAGTGGGAACGGACGCAGGACTCGGGATGTGAAAGATGCATGTTTTATTTGTAGAAGAGATGACGCGTGAATTTGCATTGAGACATACTGTACTGTATGAGTGTTAGGGGTCTTCATTTTGTGACCCAATAGAAGCCAGTATGTTGTGGATGTGTTTATTTCCTTTAAAGCTGTTTCTGTAAAAATTTTCATTTTTTTTAAAAAACAGGTAAAGAGTTATTAATGCTGTGCTCAACCCTGCCCTGGAGGAACAGCGGATCAAAATGGTCTGTCTTCTACCCTTTGACCTGACAAGTGCCCTCACCATGGAAAGGTAACGATCATTGAGGCGAAACAAAAAATACATAAAAACAGAAATACGAGTTGTCCCCTACTTCCTGTTTCAAGAGTAAGTTCCTAAGTAAGTATTTTTTTGGTACACAAGAATTTTAAAATTCAGTTCATCACAGTACTGCGGTGTCTCTCTGTGTGTTTTTTGATCCAGCAACAATAACGCATGGTCTAATATGTGCCTTAGAGTTCCATTTTAATGTTAGACAGATACACACATACATTAGACAGATACAGTGATGGTCAGAAGTATAAAGATAAAAGTGAAATTCAGTATTTAATCTCATACAATTAAATTGCTATACAATAATTTTGTATGAAGTCCTTTACTCTTAAAAAACTGACGGATCCGGCTGGGCATTGAGTCTGAAAGACGTCTCCTCCTATACTCTGCGGTCACTCGCTCAATCCAGGCCTGCTTGATTATTATGCCGTCCTATCATCCGGAGATCGCGAGTTAAATTCCCGGATTATGCTGTAACCTCTCGCAGCTGGAGGTCTAGAGAGAACTGATTGGCTGAGCTCTCTCAGAGGGGAGAGATGAGAGGTACTTAGTGCTCCCACATTAAAACCCTTAGGAGTCGGCGGAACCGCCGGCGGGTTCAAGTGCCTTTTTTTCTGGTAACCATAAAAAAAACATAAAATGCTCCGTCATTTTTTATCATATGTACAAGTGTAGTACATCATTTAAATCTGCAAAGGGTCTACTTTTATTTATGTATACTCACTATATGAACAAAACATTGTGCTTTTGTAAAATAAAGAAAATAAACAGGCTGCGCTTTCAGTCGTCTCAGTCTACGTGAATATCTTTCTGAAACCAGTCACTAAAATGAACTGAAACTCCGCGAATACTTCACACACCGACATAAGAAATATACTTATTTAAAGCTTAAAGGGTTTACTTTTAAATAAAGCAAGTCATTTAAGGAAAAACTGTGCCTCTCCTCGGATTCATACGGATTACATAAAATTTATGTAATCCGTATGAATCTGAGGAGAGGCACAGTTTTTCCTTCGCACTTCATTATCTGGAAGGAGGCAGGACACGCCCACATGCTTTTCACAGGGAAAACAGCTGTAGAAGCACGCTACATACAAGACCACGCCCCCTGCACGCGCACACACAAACCACACATACATACACACAGATTCAGTGAGTTTCCTGCACGTGTGCAAGATGTGACGCGCTGTACAGATTTCTGATGCTCTACAGAATGTTCTGGACGGTGGGAGGAGTTTATCCTTTATTCAGAACAACACTGAAACTTCGACAGAAAACGGGTGTGTTTTAAAGAGTTATTTGCTCCACCGGAGGAATAGAGTCCAGCAAGCTGCTACCATGGGTGAGTTATTAAGTCTCATATAATCCTTATTCTGATAATATAAATCACATATTCTTTTACCTTTACATACATAGTTTAGGGTAGCACGTAGAAAACACTGCTATTCGGGCTACCATACTTCCTTATGTAGCTTAGCACAAACCTGCTAGCTCCCGGTGGCTAAAGCTAATGCCTTATCGTCAGTATAAGCTGTGGTGTAAATATTCCAATTGATTTTGTTTTGGATACATTTAGCTTACGGTAGCTATTTGGTTCAGTTTTTGGTTAGCTTATGACACTGCTATCTACGATGTTATTTAGCACAAACACTTTAGCTCCCGGTGGCTAAAATACTACCTCATGTAGCTTATTGATATTCAGATATAAGAATAAAAACCTCCCTGCTTTTTTGTATTTGTTGTATGACATTATAAAAGCTTATGTTGTCTTTATACATGGTCATTGATGATGAGGATATACAGTAGTTTATTTTTATTGTGTTATCATGCTCATGTTGTGTTTTTCTTTTTAAAAAAAATTTATAAACAGCTGTGACAGTGAAAATGATCAGCCATCTGTTTGATAGAAAGCAAGGGGTCTGGATTCTGGATGGAAGGGGTCTGGATTTTGGTCATTTTAAAGTGGATGCACACACAATAAGCATCTGTAACTGTGTACAACCAGCACATGAACTGACCTCTGTGTTACAGAAGTGTTGCTCCAACTAGTAACAGGGTCTGTGTGAAGTGTAAAGCAGTGTATGGTAAGAAGCAAAAAACACCATGGAAACACCAGGTATGTAATGTTCACTTATGTCTTCAGTTAAACAGGAACTGCTTTTTTAAAGTGGCACAAAGAAGTATGACTGTGTAGGAGTGGACTAAACACCCTTTTTATTATTTTTTTTATTTTGCATGGCCATATTTATGCCATAAATTTACCTTCTGTGTGTAAGATGATCTGTGTTCCTCTCCATTCAATCCTGAACATTTTCTTTGCAGTATGTAAGTGAGTAGGTTATGTATGGGGTGTAAGAGTGAGCTATTCTGCCGGTCAGTTAACTATATTCTAAATAAACTACAAACAAATAATTTTGTCCTGAAATTATTTTATCTTAGCATTTCCCTGTGTCACATACCTGACTGAAAGGTTCATTATGCAAATCATTATTTGGGTCTTTGTCTTCTCTGGTGTGAGGTAGAGCATTATACATGATCATTCACGCCTCCTCGCATACAGCCTTTTCAAAACAAAAAGTGTCTTAGAAAATGTAAATGAATATATTGTTTTCTGTGAATGAGTGATCAAGATGATTATCACATCATTTTGAAGTAAAAACTCTAGACTACAAGATCCAGGTAACAACAACAAAAAAATATAAACAAATATTATGAATGTGTTTTGTGAACTTATTTCAATGATATTTATTTTGTTTTGTTTTCAATTATCACGCATAACTGTTATTTTCTCCAAAATACAAACTTGTACATACATGCTGCTCACATATTACTGTAGGCCAGTTTGTGCTGAATACAGTGTAGTTAGCCTTTAGACATTTATATGTTTATAAGTAACTGAAAAATATACAAATGTCAGAACTTCTTCAGGGCCCCAAAACACCCTCAGACTCCTAAGCGTTAATCACGGCTCTACAGCCAATCAGGGGCGTCTGTGAGCTCAGGCAAGCGGAAGGAGCAGATCGCGCTCTTCCTCTGAGTATGTTACTCCGCCTTCAAGGGTGTGTGAGCGAGCAGTTCAAAAAGATGCGGTCGGCTGGCGTCACGTGGTTTGGAGGAAACATGAGAGAGTCTTCGGTCCTCCAGGCTGAGTGGTAGTAATAGCCTCAATGTGGAGCCCCCTAGTGACAGAGAGGACATTACTATGAATTGGACATTACTAAATTTAGGGAGAAAATTGGGGACAAGTCAAAAAAAAAAAAAGTTGTTCACAGTTCACTTTGAGAATTTCCCAGTTTTAGTATCCCAGTCGCCCTACTGATGCTTCAGTAACAGATGCAGATGCTTGCATCACGTGCTGTGGAGGAAGCACGTGACAGCCTCGACCATCCCTGGTTAATAGATGCCGCGTGTGGCTAAATTAGAGATAAAAAAAAAAATATTAAGAGAAGGAAACAAAATATCAATTATCACCCTAAAAGCTACAGCACAGAACTTCTCAATGACCAACTAGCTTCTCTCAGCATTTGCAACTGCTAAGGTGTGTTTTTCTTGACTTGTTCTCAGTGCGCACACTCACTCACACCAATAACGCTAACAACCCTTTACTTCAGTCAAGTCAGGAGAAACAGGAAGTGAGTCAAACCTTCAAATATTTGCTCTGCGACCCAGAGAGCACAATCTTGCGCAGCATGCAAAAACGCCCTCAAGATGAACGAAACAGCTGAACGTTGCTGTGGTAAATGAGCTCTTTCATGTAGCTTTCATATTTTTATTGATACCTGAGGTAACATCCCGGCGCTCGTGCCTACACGACCAGCTGTTTAAGTCCATCTGTTTGTTCCTAAATTGTAATACAGACAAGTGTCAGTGATCAGGCGCTGATAAAAACGGCAACCTGTGACGCTTTCTTCTGTTGTCTTACAGAGTGGCGGAGAGAGAAACCGCCGAACAGGTGTGGAATATGCGACGGGGATTGACCACCGCTCTCGGGTTCCACCTGACTCAACACACCATAAGGTCCTGGATTTATTGTTTTCCTCGCTTTGTAAACACCGAGCTTGATGGATGTTCTCCCTGACACTAACGCTCAGATCTTCTGCAGAAGCCATTTACAGACGCTCTGCATTTTTAACAAGCCTCTCAGCATCTTCTGACCCGTTCTCACCGGCTGCGTCTCAAACCCCAAGCACCGGCTTATTGGATAGGAGCCCAGATCCCGAGCTCGGCTTACGACGCCTGTGTGCTTTAGAGAAAACATTAGGCGGAGAAGTATCTCTCTGCTGCATGGGATTTCTGGGTAATATATGGAGGCGGCTCGCTCGCTCTCCTAATGATGAAAGCTTGTTTCTTCAGGGGTTTTGTGTTGAAGCTGGTGCTGATGGATGGCTGCGAGGAGAATTAGAGAGGCGCAACGGGCCATGACGGAGAAGAAGGTTTGGCTCGTTGTGTGTTTTTGATGGGTCACGCAGGAATGGAGGGAATAGTCGTTTGTCTTAAGCCCTCAGACCGTGTTAGGACCTCAAAGGAACAATCGGAGGCAGAAAAACACACTCGCTCTCGCTTGCCGGGTCGGTAACATCATTCTTAAGTCAATCATGATGAATGAACACTCTGTGTTTGGACAAGAAGGGACTGTGTGTATTTCATATTTCACCTACTCTAGTGATTTTTCTCAGACTTGGAGAACTTAATCGAAGCACTGAGTCTTTAAGGAGCCTGTAAAAACAACCCAGCTATTATATAGTACCTACAGAGGCATGTTCTAATAATCAGCTGTACAATATATCGCAATTTTCAGAGTGTACAAATGTTGTCATGGACATGGCAGAGTTTCATTTGATGGAAGCATGACGGGATTCTGCTGTCGATCAGGGCTGCATAACAAATGTGTTGAACAGTTACACGAGTCCGAACAAAATGTAGTTTTTCAAATTATTTTGTTTCCTTCATCTGCTTAAAGAAGCGAGCAGAGCTCACCCTGGGAAGTATTACCTCACTGGCTTGAGGCTCTGACTTGCTGATCAGAAGATCAGAATCAAGCCCCAGCTCTAACAAGCTTGTTGACCAAGGCCCCTAACCCTTCCTGCTCCAGGGGTGCGGTATCACGGGCGACCCTACGGTCTGATCCCAGCTTCCTACCTGCGATATGCAAAGAAAAGAATTTCAGTACTGTGCTGTACTGTACTGTATATATGACAAAGCTACTTCTACTGTAGTTCAACCCTCCGTTTTATTTTTTATCAGTCATGCTTTTAATTGTCGCATGTCTACATCAAAGTTCACACAAACCTGACAAGAAAAATGATTTTTAATGACCAGGTACACTGCTCCTTGTGTGTATTGTACCTGGAGTGAACTACAATATAAAACCTACTACAAATCATATAGAAATGGGAATAAATACAATGGTCACCACTGGCCTCCATGGTCCCTAGTTAAATTACAGATACTCCTTGATGGATGGATGGATCCATCCATCCATCAAGGAGTTCAAATCAAACCAGGACTTGCAATTAAATTTCTGGTGAGTGAAGACATAAAAGCCATTGACATTTATCAAGCACAAGATATCAAGCACAGTACGCAGATGAGACTGCAAACATTTTAACAACGGCGGTACAGTGAATTCCTGAGTGACGATCCCGGCCAACGTGGCACGGAACCCACTGGAGATGTTCCCGTGAACACTCAGCGAGTGGAACGCTTGATCATTAAAAATCACTGGAGAACTTGTCACCATCTTGCAGAAGAGGCGCATCTGTTTGTGGGAACTGTACACACAATCCCTCACCAACACCACTTGCACGTTACAGGAACTCGGCTGGGAGTTATTACCTCATCACCTGTGCAGTCCTGATCTCGGTCCAAGCCATTTCCACATGTTGAAGGAGTTCCTGGGACGCCGGGGTTTCAGAAGTGAAGTGAAGCAGGCAATCAAATCATGGATCTGGCGTACTGAGAAAAAGTTCTACCTTGATGGTATCCAGGTACTAGTGGATACCAGAAACACTGGGGTAAGTGCATTAGTGTAGCAGGGGAGAAATAAAAGGAGTTTTTAAAAACAATGTCTTATAAAAATAAAGTTATATCAAAGGCTCTTTCATAAAATTGAATATTTGAAATCGTGCTCATTTCACGATGATTAAGGGCTTAAAGACTTTAATACAGTTCAGAAATTTTGAATACAAAGACACCATTATCAAAATTGGCCAAATACATATTTTGAACATCAGTATCGGCCCTAAATTTCCCAACTGGTGCATATCCTAGTTACATGGTGAAGGTTATTAGTTTAAATATAAAGTGCATCTCCGTGCCCCGAAGCCAGCACATTTTTTTTCCATTCTGCGCATTACTGTCATCACACTGATCTGCCATAACATTATGAACATCTGTGTAATATTGACCAAGTCTCCACTTTGCCACCAAAACAGCGATGCACTGTGTGTTCTGGCAAGTTTCTGTAAGAACCTATTTAGACATTTAAGCTTCCGATGCTCTTCTTCTGTAGCCGGGTTCACTGGTTTTCCTTCCTTGGATGCCTTTTGTTAGGTCCTGACCACTGCAGCCTGGGAACATCCCACAACAGCTGCAGTTTTGGAATTGCTCTGATCCAGTCCTCTGGCCATCACCATTTGGTCCTTGTGAAGTTTGATCAAATCCTTATGCCTGCGCATTTTTTCTGCTTTCAACACCTCAACTCAGGCGCAAAACGTTCACTTGCTGCGGAATATGTTCAACCCACTATAATGAGAGATTTTAACTGTAGCTAGCTATTATGAGAAGCGCCAGATTGTGATGGATAGATAAACGGGTCAAAACGACTCCAAAACTGTAGCTCTTGGGAGATGTTTCCCAGCCTGCAGCGGTCAGGACGTAACCAAACGTGGTCAATGCGTGGCCAAGGCACATTGATGCGTGTGGGGAGTGAAGACTGGCTTGTGTAGTCCAGTCCAACAGAAGAGCTACTGTAGATTAAATTGCTGAAAAGGTTAATGCTGTTTGTGATGGGAAGGTTCATCACCGTGGCTGATCAGTGTGTAGCATAATATCTTTTTTGCACTTTATTTCCATCAGAACGTGTTGCGTTGTAGTTTTATGTAGTGTAGCGCCACAGTCTTTGGGGAATGTCGTTTCATTTCACTGTGTACTCTAACTGCTGGATGTGGCTGAAATGACCATAAAACCACTGACACTTAAAATCCCAGACAGATTACATTACACACCTACCAAACATTTTTTTTCTTCTTCCCACTGGTGAACATGCTGGCAAGTTTACACAAAAAATAGCCAAACAGGTAATCCTATTCATCCCAATATAGGATTTGTTAAACTATATGGTAAGAAGTTTTTAACAAAGATAATAATGATAATAATATGTTTGCATGAGTGCTGATGTTATGCTTGATCCATCAATAGATGAACAGAAAAAGGAGAGACGTGGCTCAGATTTGATGGTCCGCTGTGTCGACCCTCTTGACGTGAGCAGCGGAGGGTAAGTAGGAAGGATAACAGGAAACATGCAGCATGGCTACAAATATGCTAGTGCAGTTCATGAAACACGATACATGCTAATAAACAGAAAACATGATTCGGATAACATGTATAAATAACGCAAATATGTTTTTTTTATTTATCTAGTCTCAAATGTAAAATCTATCGTTAAAGGTCCTTCATGGTAACAGCTGACATGTAGAACACAAGCTGGATCAGTACACAGTCTGTCCAAGATTTTAATGGCATCTTGTAAAGCGTGATGAGTCAAAATCGTAACCTAGAGCTGAAATCACATCTGCGCAACACAACATTTGCGCTGCATTGTGCAGCTGTTAAACAGATGTGTGCGCCGACTGGGCACTCGTGAGTTTACTGTACAGGAAATGGAATGAATGGAGCAGAAGCACTTTTGAGTATTACATTTTTATTTAAATGATTGGTGTCTGTGGAGCATTAACATGTTGCAAAGTAAAAATGTCATGGGTCCAGCAGTGACCTCCTCGAGATTACTTTCATACAATCGCACTTAAAGGCCTGGATACACTTCACCACCATCGTGTTTCACACACACACACACACACCGCTTTTCCTTCGTTCCGTCAGTAGTTAATAAATCTGATCACCAGTCTGAGATCTCCGCTGCCTTCTATGTGTATGTAAGTGGCAGTAAAACATGTCAACAGACTGACATGTAGATTGAACTCGCAGACGATTGCCTAATCAGTGCATCAAACTCAAGTGCTTTAAAAGTTCTGCGTTATTTGTATTATGCGTCTGTGTATCCAGGCTCTTAACTGCACTCCAGACATTTTTTTTCAAAACCTCATCAGACAAACGAGAAAACCCCAAAACAAACAGGAACATGAGCGAAGCGCTTTCGTAGTCCTTTCAGAAAGCCAGACAGCGAGACCGTTTGTACTCGCGTCGGCTTTTACCTCCGCTCCAGTTTTTATCGTACAAAAAGGAACATTTTTGTTTAAAAAAAACAAAAACAAAAGGAATATCTTCCATAAACAGAAAGAAGTGCATATAAACAAGGCTGAATGGACTTTTTTTAATGTCCTCTTTAAACTTTGACACACCTGCATGAGGCCGTACAGTCCTACAGGACAGAGTGGAGCATGATGAGATGAAGAAAACATTCAGTACATTACACACACACACACGCGCGCACACACACACATTCGATGCAGTCTTCATTTTGATAAAAAAAAAAAAAGAAGAAAATTAATGACCGTTACATCATGAGTTGGAGTAAAAAGCATATATAGTAAATAATCCATCAAAGCAATGCGTTCAATCACATCCGACTTCTGAAAATGACCTTTACAGGGGTTGAAGTGGTTTCAGATAGGCAGTTTTACATCATACGCATGCAACAAACGGCGAAGCTACAAACCTCGTTCGCTTTTCCCTTTTCCTCTACCTTCTACCTTCTTCACTAAACCTCCACGGCCTTTCATAAGTGCGTCTGTGCCAGTGAAATGGCGTGCGGTGTTATGCGTGCTCAGGATGTATCTGTTTTTTTTTTTTTTTTGAATACTTTCGTTTGGTACTTGAGGGTCACGAAGCCGCTCTGGTCGCCTCGTGGTTCCGTTATGAAGTGCGACAAGTGGATTGTCAAATCAGGAAAGGAGTTTAGCGTTTTGCCGGATCAGAGCAGCCAAACGCACAGCGCTTGGACCAAAACCACAGCCGTCAGAAAGGAATGGACGTCCAAAACCATGGAAAACCCCGCTTTTCCTTTTTGTTTAAAATGTCCATTTTAGATGCCTTTTCATTCATGTATTCATTAATACAAAAATAGGCTTCGCCGTAGAAAAAAAAAAAACTAAATAAAGAACAAAAAGAGCAGTACGTTCTCATGTTTATTTGTTGTTTTTTTTTTTTTTGTACATAAAAGGCCTCAGAAGTCAAATTTGTCGCAACATTAAGATAACTCGATCCAAACTATGAGTGTATGAATGAAGGCAAGCAGGGGAAAGAAAAAACCCACTCGACACACCTTCTGCTTATTTGCAATCCTTCACCGGTGTTCGTATGTAAGAGAGATTTGAATGTCAGATGCTCCATCCGTTTCACGTTCATGTCTCCGATTCATGCGCGCTCAAATCTAAATCAAACCTGCGCGTGAACATGATTAGCTCGGTGCCGATTAGAATCACGATATTAACACGCTAGTAATCCGGAACCGATTGAACAGAATGTAGTGTTTAGCTGTTTATTTCTAACTAAATACCTAAAGCCTGGACGGAACTGCCGATCGTCTGCGTACATCACCTCCATTACAGTGACAAAACGCAGCCAAGCAACGAAACCAGACAAGAGCTTTGAAACAAAACAAAAAACGTGTGCAAAACAAATGGTAAGAGATGAAAATGCGGCGATTAATGAGACAGTACAGCTGATTTTATTTCAATTAGCATTACCATAAATTCTGATAAGATCAAATATTAAACTTCATGAAGTGTAAACAGTAATGCATGACAAGACGGGAAAAAAAAAAGGTCAACATCAGTCAAGGTTTTATTTTTGTGTTTTTTTTGTTTTGTATGTATGTATAAACACTGTACATAAATTATTTTCTCTGAGACTAATATTGATGTACGGATAAGTGGATTTTTTTTTTCAAGTTAAAAAAAAATCCATAAAGATACTCTCACATCTCTTGTCAAAAGACAGGCCAGGTATGATATATAATTTTTTTTTTCATTTTGTTTTGCTCTCTACTCTACATCCGCCAGCTGGTTCAGCAATGACATTGAACACGCAGACTCGACTGAATACTTGAATCGTAACAACGTCCTTAAAAGAAAGCGAAGCAGGAAAGAATCGCGTGCCGTTTCAGTTCTGTGTACGGCTGTACTGTATGTCTCGCTATCCGAAAAATCCACAAAACATTATTATTTTTTTTTTACTGATAGCAAGAAGAACTTTCAGAGTGAGAGTTGCGACCCAGAGGCTCTGTACACGTTAGTCCGTTAGCCAAGTGCAGTGGTTTTGTAAACACGCTCCTTATTTTCTTCCTTTTTTTAAATTCCATTATGTGTACCACCTTTAAGAATTTTATACAAAAAGAAAAAGCACAAAAAAAGATTCAGATTGAAGAGTTTTTAAAAATTTTTGAATCGAGTCCTTCTGAGAGGGTTTGCTTATCTGCCCAATGCTGCAGCGTGACGTTTACGGAGCTCGTCTCAGGGTTTTTGTACACGGTAACATAGAGAGGCAGCGTCTGTCTACCCTGTGTTTAGGGGGCGGGGGCTATTAGTGAGTATATTCGGTATAGAGAGGGGTATTTGGGCAAGAGAGTGTGAGGCAACTGAGGCGGTACTGAGCGCTTGAGTCAGTTCTTCTCTTCTTTTCGCTCTTCAGTCTGAGAAAACTGTCAGCAAAGTAACAGTCTGTTACCTCCAGCTCCATCTAGAGTCTTTTTTTAAAAAAAAACGTTCTTATCGAGTGCTTTCGGGAAAGAGTTCATTTCGATGTTGCAGAGGGAGAGACATGTCGGTTACGGAGCTCATCTCATGTCTTTTCTACGTGGTAAACGAGAGAGGCAGCTAGGCACAGTGCAGTCTGTTGGTACTTCTTCCCAGCTAAAGCATCGCCCTGCAGTCGGTTGTTACCTCTTCCCAATCTCGCTCTGCCTCAAGAACTGGATGTTGTTGGCGCTGTCAGCTAGTTCGGGGTACTGCTCTACAGAGAGCACGTAGTAGCCATCGTAGCCCAGAACCTTTCCTGAGCTCAGTAGTTGCCGTTTCTCACCTTCGGTCCAGAGCCTGGCACCTTCCTCGCCCTCTCGGACCCTCTGCTGCTCTCGTTGCCACGCGCTTGCTAGAGCTCGTTGTCGGGCCTGCTCCAGCACCCGTGCCTTTTCCTCATCGAGTGTCATGCCATAGCGGACATGCAGGGCAAGTGAGCCGTACTGGAGCTCGACGTCTGCGAATCGCCGCGTACGCCCGTTCACCACCGTGGTCGACTGAGACACGGTCACGTTCACACCGTTCTCCAAGCTGCGGCGCCCGCTTGTCAGCCGTAAGGCTCCGAGGTCACTTTCCGGAAGGCTCGTCTTGATGAAGTAATGCGTATCGCGACCCTCGATCGTGAAGTGCAGGTCTTCCAGGTAGAAGGCATTGTTCAGCACAGCTGCCACCTTGATGCAGTCCTCGTTGGCGATGTTCAGAGCGTTCGTTGCCACTTGGCCTTTGCTGGTGATTGCGAGCATCACGCCTTTACCAATTAATGACTTGACAGTGGCGAACCACAGCCAGGGTTTGTCCCGTGCAGAGCGGCGCCGGCTAAACTGAATCTCTGGCATCCTCTCGAAAGATAAGAACGCCTTGGCCTGACGCGTCACTTCCTCTTGGACGCCTGAGATGGCCTGCAAGGGACAAGGAAAGAAAACTCTTACATATGAAGAGGACAAAATCTGACAAGAGTTTTACATAATAGCAGCCTGAAGTGGATTATGTAAAAGTACAAACGAAGACTCGGGCAAAATGATTTTGATTATATGTTTCACAAGAGAACAAGATCACAGGGGTTTGTGTGATCATAAGAATGTTGTGTCAAAGCAAAGCAAAAACAAAAGGTATCAAAAACCTTTTGATTAGAGATTTATCAGGTTAGAATTTGGACCGCTTTTCCTGGTGTTTCCATGATGGATATACCACAATGAAACCCACATACTGCATTGTTCAGTTCCTGTGATTTATCTTCCGCTCGTCTCTCAAAATCTCTGCCGGTGAATCTTGAAAAAGAAACTAACAATTGCAGGTAACACGTTCTAACTATGGAGCAAAGAGAATGCAAAAGTGCAAAAATGTATAAAATGTGTGGAACGGAGATCCTGGAGGGCGAAAGCACTGTTGAGTTTACACTTCACTAAAATCATTTTAGACTTGTGAATTAACTGATGTGCAAGAGCAAAAAGAAATGAAGATCATTACATGCTATACATACCGGAAGGTCATCCCAGAGCTGACTCTTTCTCATCTCCAGTGATGGCTGCGTGAGATCGAATTTAGGAATCGGGAATCCAGGGATGGCATTGTGAAGGTGAAAGCCAAATGTTACCAGCCAGATGTTGACATCTAGAGACGAATGAAAAAGAAATCCATTTGAGCATTCAGCCCAAATATTCACAGAACATGTCTTATCAGCTTAGATTTAGTCTGCCTGGCTAAGATAGATGGCTAAGATGCAACAACAGATGGAGGTCAAAAGAAAAAAATAATAATACTTGTCCTCACCTGTGACATACTCTTTGACATCATGTACTTTGCTAATAGGGTTATTGTTGCGAAACATGTACAGGTTAAAGGGGGCAGGATCTTTCCCCACTCTGGTCCAGGTGCTAATATCTGGGGTGGTCCAGCGGCCAGCAGGAATGTCATAGTCTCTTTCTCCAAAATGAAGGAGCCTTGTAAGTGGGTCGTACAGTCCTCCATGGAAGCCAATTACCAACTGGAAGTCAGGGTTGGAATCAAAGTAGATCTCTCCATAAGCAGTGTACTGAACCTGTTTGAGGAGCAGCCCGTTACTGCTAAAGACAGCTAGGGGAGTGCCAGTGTTGTCACAAGCAATGTAGAACTCCTCTCCGCTGCTAATCTCCATAGCAAAAAGGTGACCTTGCAGATCGTAGTAGAGCGAGGTGATCTCCGAGCTGGAATGGTTGTAGACATGGGTGATGCGTGTAGGGTAGTTCAGATCAGCATAAAAGAACTGCAGGTGCTGACCGAGGCTGTTCCGGGACGCCAGTCGCCTCCCCAGTCCATCGTATCGATACTGGATAGTCCAACCATTGGCCTTGCTGTGGACTCGTACCAGAAGGCCTTTGGAGTTGTACTCGAAGATCTCGGTGCCTCTCTGGCGCAAGAATCCGTCTTCGTCCATCCGGTACTGGACGTCACCTAGGCGCGTGATGCGATCCCGCAGGTCATATCGGAGCGGCGTGAGCCGCGCGCTGTTACCCGGGTTTAGCAAGTGAAGGTTGCCGTTGAGATCGTAGCTGTAGCGCCACATCATCTTCTCGTTCAAGTAGACGGTCTGCAGCTGGCCGTCCACATCGTACTCATAGCTGTACTTGGTAGTGTTGGCAAAAGGTCCGATCTTGATCTCGCGCTTGGTGACGCGGCCCATGTTGTCATACTGTATGGTAATCCAGTACATAAGGGACCGAAAGATCTCGTACTGAATCTCCTTGATGCGGCCGTGTACATCGAAGTGCTTGGTGTAGGTCATGACGGCCGTCGAGATGATCTGATTAATGTCATAATAGATGACGCCAAACTTGCCAAACTGCTCCACTTTGCCCGAGATGTCATCGAATTGGTAGAGGTCAATGGGTAGCGGTGTCTCGTTGATGACCCCTTGCATGCTGGTGACCCGGAAGCTGTTGTCGTAAGAGTAGTCAAAGCGGGCATTGACCATGCCGTCCTCACTAAATCGGAAGATCTGTCTGTCTACCAGGGGGCCAATCTGACGATATCGGATGGAGCAGATAAACCCTTCACTTTGCAAGTTCACTGTCTTTAGAACGCCAGATGTCTCATCGTATGTGAAACTCACACGTGTGGTGTCATAAAGGATTTCCGAGATCTTGTTCTGCCTCCTGTATTTATAGAGGATGCGGCGTCCGGTGCCCAGGTGTGCCACGCGGAGGAGCTGCCCATCCTCGCTGTAATCCACGGTGACCGAGGCGTTGCTCTCAGGTGGATGATAGATGTTGCGGTAGTAGCCGATAGATCTGATGGTCTCCATGGTGTGACGTGCGACGCTGGGCATCGTGATGGCAGAGAGCCTATCTTGCAGGTCGAAGTCGAAGATGTACTGTCGCTGGCTATGAAGAAGGAGCACCATAGACTGGAAATAAAAGGGAATAAGCAATTAATTACTCTAACGAGTGTTTAAAATGCAAAGAGCGTGTAAAGAAAGGTATTAAAATGCAGTCCCAGTACCGATTTTCTCGTTTAATTGAAGTCCCTTTGAGTCCTCATTTTCTAAACGCAGCACATTTTAATACGCTCGGACGCATAATTCTGAAGTGTTCTGAAATTACTGGCCTTTGCCTCGGCACTTATCTCATAAGGTAAGCTTCGGCGAAAGTCATAATCACTTAGCGGAGCAGCAGGTAATAACCCTCTCAACATATTGTAGCGGATAAACCCGGTGGCTCTTGTGGTTGAGAAGTCCGCATGGCTTTTTTTTTTCCACCACTACCACAAACAGAATGTTTAATAAGAGCGTGATGTATGCTAAAACCACCTACTCAGCAACTCGGCTGTGATCTGTGATCGAAAGAGGTCTCATGTTTATTCTGAGCCTGTTTGTGGGGGTTTTGATGGACAGCATAAATAGCAATGATAAATAAGCGAGTCTAGCTGTTCGGCCTGCTACACAAAGCTAACAACAAAACTCCCGACATCATTTATCTTGCCGTTTTTATTTATTTATTTATTTCGTTTTTTTTTTTTAAAAGCTCCTCAATTCATGCTCTGCTGTGAAAGTGAAAAAGAGCATAACAGAAACCTGCCGGGACTGTTCTCCTGTAATCATATCAAATCATATTTGGATGATGTTATTTTGTATCCTCAGGCATTCTGAGTCTTTCTGGATTTCGATTTCTTTTAAGATAAAAAAATATATATAGAATTTTGTGCTTTTATTTTACAATTAAAAAATCCAGGGTAATCAGGATGATCAGAACCGATAGAAACAACACGAATCTCTCAAAAACTACTTTATTTTTTTTACCTCAACATCATCCCTCTAATATAAATCCTGACTGCTGTGTGTAACGAGCGCAGCCTAATGAGCTATCGATTACTCTCTGGCTGAATTTATAGCCTGCTTCATTATGAGGCAGTGTAGTACACATATACACTCGAAAGTCACATTTGTAGCTTTGTGTGCGTATAGTTTAGCTAAGAGGAAGCGATAAGTATATAGATTACATACTGTATATATAAAAATTGAACAAAAAATATAATAAAATTAGTTCTTTTAAATGAATGCAGGACACAGAAGGAATGGTGAAAGGAGAAAAAAAGGCATAGGAATCTGTTTCATAGAATTGAAACAAAAATCGTTTACAAAAACAAAATCACACTATTTAACGTGATTGGATAAGAGATTCAGGGGAATTTAGTTATCATTATATTAAATATATAT
>QMIH01000775.1:385528-405421 GCA_003987875.1 Clarias batrachus | reverse complement strand
TATATATATATATATTTTTTTTTTTGTGAAATTTATCCTTGGGACAAAAAGAAATACTAATAAAATTTCATAAATACATTTTATATATACACACACAAACACACTTCTGTTTAGTCAAGTAAAATAAAAAGTAATAAAAAGTTTGAACTGTTGAACTTTCTCAAGTTTTCAGGAACTTATCCCCTTCCCATCTTCTCTGTTCTTTCTTTCTTTGGCCTTTAAACCCTGACTTCTCCCTCGAGCCGTATTCTTTTTTAGAAACCCGTAATTCTTTCTTTACAGGACTCCTAAAGCCATCCTCCACACAAACATTCTTTTACTTCTTCTTTTTCTTCCTCCTCCTCTCCTTCTCTCCATGGCAAACAACAGATCCACAAAGTCCCAATAATTCAAAGGGAAATTCACAAACCCGCATTACGTCCAGGTCTTTGTCCTCGCTCTTTTTCCTTTGCACTGCTATTTTGGGATCTTGGCACAGGGCTATTAGTGTGTCCTTTGAATCCTTCGAGGGAAATTAAGAAGTCAGTGCCTCTGATAAATCTCCAGCTGAGCACCGTGTTCACACCGAGCTCCAGTCAAAGCTCAGCTGGAGCCTGCTGACTACAAACGAGTGTGTTCCTGAACTTACACGACCCAGCGTCAACTTCAAACATAAACTTTATGGGCACTAGAAGGTCACTGATCACACTTTCTCCTCCATGGTGCGGGACTTTCCCAGCTAGAGCTTTCTGCTGCTTCTGCTTCAGTTTCACACTCGTACATCTTCAGTTATTCAGGTTTAACCTGCAGTCCCATGCCTAGGCATTATTACTATTACTAGTAGTATCAGTATAATTATTGTTAATAATAATATTTTTGTTGACACAGTTATGAATATTATTAAATTCAGAGCTTTTGGTTTACCATATTATTTTTTTTATATAATCGTATTTATAAACTTATAATTAAGAATTATTAAAATCTCTCCAATGTTCAAACCTACAGGGTATTTTCCTAATATTCGCCTTGGTCTAATCATTTACCATTTTAAAAATAAATTTTCATCTTCACCAATGTGCTGATCATCACACAATTTAAGTATAAATATGTGTGTATATTTTCATATTTACGTTTCCTTCTTGAACTCCTCACCTTGTCCAGGTAAGTATAGCTCCATGACTTTCCATCAGCAAAGGTTCTGGAGATGATGCGTCCCTGGCTGTCGTATTCCACCCTCTCTGCAGTCGCCCCTCGCTGGATGCTCGTCACCTGGCCGCTGCTCGAGTACGTCAGGTTCACTGACATGAGTTTACTGCTGGGAACCCAGAGCGCAGGGTGACCCGCCGCGTCGTACACGATCTTCAGCAGGAATTTACGATGGTCGTCGTAAATCTTCTCTGTCTTCAGAGTGCGGTCGTAATCCACAGACAGCAGGTTCCTCCCGTTTACCTTTTACACCGAATAAAATTACAACGGATAGGAATTAATCAAAGATAATAAAAAAAGTAGCATTCATGATCATTTAGTATAATTTATATTGGCATATTGAGGTTTTTTTTTTTATTTCACTAAATTAGATCGAACCCTGCACTGGGATACAAATAAGGGAAACAAATAATATCACAAGCAAGAGACTCACAAGACGATATATACTACCAAGTGAAAAAATCTTAAATGTAGGTAAATTTATCTACACTTTCTTAAAATAAGATTAAAACAGACCAAATGTAAGCCTATTGTACTGATTTCTGAAATTCTATTAAAATGATCAACATTTTATGTATATAAAAACATGAACATTTTAAGCAAAAAAACTTTTCCTATTGACAGATTTGTCTAGTTTTTGGAATTTATTTCTTAAACCAAGCAAAATTTACTGCCAATAGATCGTTTTTACTTAGAATTTTAGTAACATTTGACTAGAAAGAAGCCTAATAGTCTCATATTTGGTTTGTTGTAAACGTATTTCAAGAAATTATTTGTCTAGATTCAGGAATATTTCATGTGCTACGCTGTCGTTTTGGTAGCGCATTGCAGCAAAAACAAACTAACCTTCACACCAGATAATAAACTTTAAAAGCCTTTTGAATTTCTACAGGATGCTAAATACGCCTCTTTTCACTTGCCATAAACGAGAGAATGTCTAAGCGCTTACAGGAATTGTTTTTGTTTTATCAACACTAAGAGTCGAGAACTAAAAGTGAGACGGGTTGTTTTGTTCTCAGTTCTGTGAAACATCCTTGAAGTAAATATCCTGCTGGTTTCATCAAGTCAAGTGAGAAGGCATGCACGGAGTCTATTATTCAGGGGGATGAGCAGATGATACACGGTGCAGTTGTGCGTCTGCTCACCCTCAGCTTGCGTCCAAACACTATGACCTTGCCCCTGGTCTGCTCTTTCCTGAACCTCCACTCCACAAGGTTCTGGCCGTTTTCTCCAGGGAGGCTCATGTTCCTCCGGGCCACCGTAGGGTTCGCTGCGCCCGCCAGGATGTGGGGCTCGGTCTGGTAGTGGGAGTCCATGCCGTTGGCGTAAATGACCCTCAGAGAGCTGTCATAACCCACCTGATAGCTGTTCCTCAACTGATCTGTAAGATTACATTAGAACAAACAGTGCACCACATTTACTCCATCTTTCATTCTATAACTGAAATCTTAGATTCTCAAACTGATACAAACTGTTCGATTACCTTGTACGAGTGTGTAGAACGAGTCGATGGAGGAGAGGTTCGTGGTAATGCTGACATCGTCGTCTCTTCCGGAGGTCTCAATGTCCACTGTGAGCGCTCGGTCCATCTCCTCAATCAGGCTGGTGATGACTCCCGTAGGGAAGGTGACGTTTGTCAGCCTTCCCTCGCTGTCATAGCTAAAAAATCAACACACAAACAACAACTTGTTGAATTTATCTGACATTCACAACAAATCACTAATCACAGTGGTAATAAAAAAACAATGATTGGTCCATGAGAACAGTGTTGATCAGTGATTAGTTGTCCAATTAGTTGTCCAGTGATTAGTTGATTTGTTCACCATTGTTCCAGTTGTCCAATCATTTATCATCAGTGTTCCCACTGACCAATCATTTATCACCATTGACCAATCACTGATCACTATTAACTAATCACTGATCACCAATTATTGAGCCCTATTGTTCATGACACTATATCAATAATTACTATTGTTCCTACTGACCAAACACTGATCCCCATTGTTCCCATTGACCAATTACTGATCACCATTTTCACAACTGACCAATCACTAAAAAAAAAACATTGTTCCCACTGACCAATTATTGAGCCCCATTGTTCATGCCCAATCAATAATTACTATTGTTCCCATTGACCAATCACTAATCGTCATATTTCCCAGTGACCAATAATTCATCACCATTGTTCGCATTTACCAATAACTGGTTACCATTGTTCCGGATAGTCACTATTAGCCCATTGACCAAGAACTAATCACCATTGTTTTCAATGACCCTTCACCAAACACCACTGATGGTCGCTGCTGACCAATCACTGATCACAATTGCTCCCATTGAAAGCATTGTTCCCTGCTCACCATCGATCAATAAACTCCGTTCTTACAATCAAGTGTCTTCAGGAAAACGTTCTACTTCAAGTAACACCTTTTAGTATGCAAATGAACAAGATGCCTCGATTAATATGCAGATTAGTCCACGATGTTGTGTGTTGACTTTCAACAACTTTTTACTTTTTATTACCTTCTTTCCCCTGATAAGAATTGCAGGTCTGTACATGTAGTTTATCCCCTCTATACTTGTCAGGTTTGAAAATAAAACATAACAGATTTTATTCTCTGACTGTTTAAAAAAAAAAACATTACGCTTAACTAAACATTTCTGACGGACTTTATTTAACTCGACTCCTCTACACAGATCGCCCATTTGGTTCCTCTTAGAGTGCACACTATCATGCACACTGGTGTGTGTGTGTGTGCTTGTGCATGCGTATGATTAATGCGTGAATGAATTTTTTTTTTTTAGTTGATACGCTCTTGCACGTGTGTTGCGTGTGTGTTGGCTGATGTGCTGAGTGAAATTCCTGCATGTCCTCTGCAGTGTATAATAAATCCTGCTGTTGAAAGATGAAGCACCATTAAAAATGAGATTAGTTTTATAACCCAGAGCTAGCCAGAAAACGCCGTCTGTCAGTGACAGGTCTAATCTAATTCTGCGCACATACACATGTGCGCTTAAACACACGCACACACACATGCATGCGCACACAGCATGTTCATATTAGACCAGATGAACACACGTCACATATCCTTGGCAAGGTGGCGCATTCACTACAATGTCTTTTTTTTCTTTTCTTTCTCTTTCTTTCTTTTTCTTTCCTCATGGTGTGCATGTTGAGATCAAATCACAGATTCTGAAGCTGAATGTGCTGAAACGAAGACCGAGCCATTTTAACAGCACGCCCCATGACGGTAGCGTTGCCTAATACACATCAGATGGGATCACAGAGTTTCCGAGCGTTGCAAGGATGAAAAATATCACACCGAAGCGTCCATTAAAGACCATCGAGACCAAGCAGACACAAACCTCTTAAGCTCCAAGGCAGACACTGATCGGCACTGATACGGGACTCGAGCACAGATGTTTTTATGTTCTGGGGAAGTCTCGCTTTCCAGAAAAACACCCCGTCCTCTAATACATATTCTAAGTGTTCCCTCGCTCTCTCTCTCGCTCTCTCTCTGTAAAGTAACAGCAGCACATGAAGCATATAAATCCATGTCATGGTAATGCAGATGGAAAGAGCAGACCAGATTCAGATCATTTTACACACGCTCTGAAGCGTCCCCGCGTCTTTCTTTATGACCGACGGAGTTGATTTCCAAAGGCTACACACGCATTACAAGCTCCATCGCGCAATCCTCTATTTCTTTTTCTTTTTTTATTTATTTATTATTTCTTTCTTTCTTTTTTGCTCATATCGAACATATCCATCTTGATTGTATATACACCACGAAAATAGTTCTGAAGTGTACTCTAAATGTAATTTATACAGTCGTATTTCCAAATGCGGATTATGTTTGCAGGCAGTAGATATTATTCACTGCTAACGGTTTATTAATGCTCACTAAAATGCTGTTACAGCAGAACAGAACTGAAGACGCAACACACCAGCATACACGACAGGACACTCACCGCTTCCTTAACGACAGTCCGTGTGCCGTTCTTCTATTTAGTGTTAGAATATAAGTGGAGTAAATATACACAGACCTGCAAAAAGTAAGTACACCCAGAGATTGACGACTAAATTTATGTCACAAAATGGCTCATTAGGATGATTATTGGTTTATTCCACTTTGCAGCTTGGAACAGATTGCTTATAAATAAAATGTTTTGGACTGATGGGCAAAGAGCTGGGAATCTTGAAACCTCTAGGAATATACTGTAGAATGCAGTTTAGTTGAAAGAAAACATCAGCGGAGTCAGGATGAGGTCCACCTGGGATCTCCTAAAAACATTCTGTACCTACGTGTAGTTGATGCTGGTACAGAGAGGAAAAAAGCAGGACAGTTTAAGATGGGAAGGTTGGGGGTTTAAAATCATTTGCTGTACAAATAATAGAATCTTTATCTTAAAGAGTTGTTGCTCTTAAAAGGCGACTATAATGCAAAAACGTACTTTGTAGTAAAACATTCTCTCTTCTTTTTTTTTTCGGCAACAATCCAAATAGATTCCCCCCCCCCAACATGACCTCATATAAGAAAAGCCCCTGTGCTGGTTCGCTGAGGGGCGTGGCTCAAGCGTAGCTCATTTACACAGACACTGAAACGGCGTGTTCGGAGGAGGAGAGAAATAAAGTGATTTTGAGTTACGAGGTCAAATATTGCACCATGCCAACATGGGACCTTTAAAGCAACTAAAGAGAATAATGTATTAATAGCGTAATCTTAAAAGCTCAAAAAAGTACGACTTTCTGGTGGTGCAGGGATTTTCTCTTAGATGTTATGGGGGTGTGTTTGTTACTTCCTCAGTCGTGGACTGACTGTTTCCTGTTTATGATGGATCGTGTTTCTGATGAGCTGCTGATGAAATAGCAGCGCAACAAAAGGTGTGAGTTATAATCACTACGCACTAGTAGATACAGTATGATGTACTTGGTGTGTGTGTGTGTGTGTGTGTGGTGTGACTGAAATTCTTCTACCCAGCGTCAGCACTAAATTAAATCTCCACACATGATTTGAGATGGAGTTTTGACTTGCAGGGTGTTTTTCCAGCAGAGCGCCGGGGCCGTGTCGGTTTTCCGAGGTGCGGGTTGTCATTTCTCGAGCCGGTTGTTTCTGACACAGAGCTGCCGAGGCAGGAGAACCGTGAGCGAGAGGTGCGCCTTAAACTGCTTGGGAAACGAGCCAGACTCTGATCTGAGCATTCTCATTCGTGTCATAACCGTCGGAAATGTCTTCAATCAAGGCGCTTCTGCATCCACACGGTTCGGTCTTGTACGACTAAATCAAATCGCTTCCAGCTGATAAAGT
Organism: Clarias batrachus; assembly: GCA_003987875.1. Classification (NCBI taxonomy): domain Eukaryota; kingdom Metazoa; phylum Chordata; class Actinopteri; order Siluriformes; family Clariidae; genus Clarias; species Clarias batrachus. The sequence continues at coordinate 398,930 of QMIH01000775.1, read as the reverse complement.
GAACACAGCCTACACAAAACTCCACACACATTTCCATCACCTGAGATTCAGCTGGAGAGTTGAAAAACAAGCGGCAGCAGCAGTGTTTTCTCTAACAGATCAAATCCAAACGCCGTAAACCTAGCAGACCATCTCACATGCCGGGCGTCAAGAAGCGCTGAGAAATAATCAGTAGCGCTGCTGAAGTCTACATATTTTATGCTCTTTTATATATTAAAAATAAATTATACCTACAGCTTTTATTAATATTTAAAATGAAACATTAACATTTTTTTAAAGAGTCTGTCGATGTTTATCTTGCAAATCTCTTAACGTCGTACGTGTGATGTTTAATTTCTCAACTTGTTTTTTTTTATATATAGTTTTTATTAATGTTTCAAACTCTTGGGCTTCTTAATATTTAAGGCAAAATGTTCAAACTTTTAAGAGACTGCTTAATCTCTTTTAATTTTTCATTCTTATACTACACCTGATATGTTTTCATTGCTGAAACTCTATTTTTATGAATATTTCACATGACGTTTCACCTGCATGTGCTGATGTTCTACTAGGAATTTTGTACATAAAGATTTCAGTTTTTATTAAAGTTTCAAAATCAAGTTCTTTACTTTTTAGGAGTTACATGTTTTTGGTATTTTTATGTTTTTGGAATTTTTTAAAAGTCTTTTGTGAAATGTTCTACTTGTAGTAATGCAATAGGTAAAGAAAACTTTATTTATAACAATTTATTTAGACTTTGGTTAGTGTATGTTACACTTTTTCGTTTTCGTTTAATCGTTATTCACCATTTACATTTTAACAGTTTAGACTTTATTATAAAGCTTATATTTAAAAAATTTTATACTATGCCTGATATGATTTATTATTATTTTTTTAATTCTTACAACCAAAATCTCTTCCTTAAGCGATGATGATGATACTGGACATGACCTTGACTTTGAGCTGCTACTACAGAAACAGTCATGTATTAGAACTAAAATACTAACGTTCGGCTGGAACAACCTGCACCGTTATACGGAAATAAATGCTCACGTTCTGACCAGTTAGATTCGAGTATTCAGCCATGATATGGTGTTCGTCTTTCTTTTATTTAATAAAAAGTATATAGTTATTTTATTGTAATATTTGTTTGGAATGTTCAAGATGGCAATTTAGATTTAAAGTAGATAAAGAAAATTTTCTTCATTATGCTCCATCTGCTTTACCAAACTTTCTTTTCTAATTGAACTTGTTTTTAACTTAAAGTTTCACCTGCACCAGGTTGTGTTCAAGGCGCCTCCTAAATGCTCTAGCGGGTGTGAGTGTGTGAAGTGGTGTGTTAGTGGAATGGCAGCGTGACTCACTCGTAGAAGGTCGTCCAGCCGATCTGGGTGCTCTTGGTGGCGAGCAGCCCGCTGTTGCCGTGGTAGGTGAAGAGCGTGAGCTCCTGTCCCTGTGCCGTTAGCGTCTTCAGGCCGCCGTTGGTGCTAATGGTGATCCAGATCACCTGGTTGTCGGGGGCGACGAGGCGCACGGGCATGCGGTTGGGGTCCCGACGGATGCGCAGCGTGTTGCCGTTGCCGTCGGTGACAGCGGTGACGTCACCCTCGTTGCTGTAGCTGAAGTTGTACATGTAGTCCCCGGTGACGAGGCTCAAGGTGTGCTGGTGCGTTCCGTTCACATCGAAAATGTAGAGCTCCTGCGCCGCTGGAGAGGCCACTTCATGAAACCCAGACGACGCCAGAGGAGGACGGTTGCGCGAGATGGCTCGGATACGAATGTTTCCCAGATCGGCGACGTAAAGGGTTCCATCAGGAGAGACGACCAGCGAGGACGGGGCATTTAACCTAGCGTCTTTAGCGTAGCCATCTCCCGTGAGGTAGCAGTCACAGTTGGCGTCGTTTTTGCAGTCGCACTCGGATGGCGCCCCCGCCAGGTGCGTGATCTCTCCGTCTGTGCTCACCTGCCGTACTCGGTTGATCTTCTTCTCGTCGCTCTCGGCGATGTACAGCACGCCGCTGAAGGACACGGCGATGGCCGTGGCGCCCTCCAGGGTGGTCTGGATGGCACGTTTTCCCAAAGTGTACTCGATGCCCGGAACCTGACAGTGCATGGGGCGTCCCGCTACGATCCGCACCTGCCGGTTCTCCGTGATCTGAAGAACAACGTTGTTGTCGAGCACATAAATCGAGTTATCCATGGGGTTGATGGCCAAGTCTGTTGGCCACTCCAAACGCACCTGCGGCGAAATGAGATGCAGCACAGATGTCAGAGACATGCAATACGAATATAAAACACACACACGTGCACACACACACACACACTTTGAATACTTTGTAACTTTTGTGTCGGTAAGTAGTTGAGTTGGAGAAACTTGAACGCTGAACGGATCATTTCTGGGGGAAAAAAAACGTTACAACTCGCAGCACAGCGAAGACGCGCACATACAGTAAATACGGGTTTCGTATGTACCGCTGCGAGAAGGACGTTACCACGAGGACGCATTTCTCCCACCGGAGGAGCCGATGGTGCGAGCGACACAAAGGATACAGTAAGAACAGATTACATGAAATGATTTCACAGTGCCTGTGTGTTCACTTCAACTCTCCCCACTTGCTGAAGGAAAAAGTTCGATATTGAGTGCACGTTTTAATTTCTCTTGTCCCCGCGTGTCTCTCTCTCTCTCTCTCTCTCTCTCTCTCTCTCTCTCCCTCTGAGGCTGACGCGTCACTCTGACACTGATGAAGAAGAATCCTTTACTTTGGAGCTCTAATACGATGCGGGACCGTGCTTTATTTCGTTCGGCTGTCACTGGGTCATTTATTTTGTGCCAGAGGGGATAAACAACAACAAAAACAACAACAACAAGAACAAGACGCCAAAGCAAAATCTTGAGCGTTGGGTATCGAAGCAGATCCTTTTTAACGAGGATTTTATGGCGCTTTCGCCACTAATAGTCTGTTTGCCGAGACGGAATCAGAGTGAAATTTCTTCAGAGTCGTTTGCTGGTTGGTTTCATTCTGTTTGTAGTTAAATGAATAAAAAGGGCAGTAAAGGGCTGGAAACATCTTTGTAGGACTCTTTCAACCAATTAAAACCATGTGCGGAGAAACACAAAAATCACCCGGCCACAGAAAACACACCGTTGTTGCTAAATACATGAGTAGATAATGGAGGTGTGTGTCACATCCAGTGGTGATTGATTATTATTATTATTATTATTACTATTATTATTACTTTTTATTTTTTGTTCATTCATTCATTATTTAATACAGCTCACATCTACGCCACTCACACATCTGTCACAACAGAGTCGCATTAAAACCTGACCGTCCGGAAACAGTAACACCAGTGAGGGTCTTCATCATCTACTGCCAGTCTATCTGGCATATACAGTACCAGGTGTTACAGGTGTATTATGGGTACAATATGTAAAAAAAATAAAATAAATAAAAACAGTCAAAAAGTCTGAATCTCCCCTCAATATACATCTTTATATTCAATTCAATTTAATTCAATGGAATTCTTTAGCAATTACATTAAAGACCTGGAAGCGAATGTTTTACTGCGACAGGTTACAAAGCGACTAAACATACAGTACAATTTAAAAATTGATTAATTGATTTCTGTAACAACCTCGGCAGCGACCTCATTTCCCCTCTCGCCTGTTCCAACCACTCAGCGTTCAGCATCAGCAGTACAGAACAGTCATCACCGCCTGATCATCTGTAAACATCTGCATCTGTTTCTCACTGGTTCATGCTTTAAGTCAGATGTTTTTATGCGTAAGCGATTCATACTGTAGGTCACTGTGTGGCTTAACAAACAAAACACATTCCTGTGAAACAGCTCAGGTACAGGGAGAGACAAAAAAAGTCCTTCAGTAAGCCTGGAGAACTCGTCCTCGAGACTACATCAAGGTCTGGATCTTTGGAAGCAAAATATGGAGAATATTGCGCTGGACTATCGCACAGTTCTGTATACAGCCTGTAACACACACGTGCATGATGAGCGTCTGTGTTACCGGCCGAGTCGTATACAGAATCAAGCGAGTGCACACTATTAGAGGATTTGGAGTGAAGATATTTTTCACAGGGATCGGCAGCCAATCGGGCGGCTCGAGCGTGATTAAGAGAGTGTGTAAGAGACATGAGCGATGAGTGCGCTTGCACATCTGCTTCTGTTTCCTCTGTTTGAACGTGTGAAGACGTACACAGTTAAGAACAGAGAACGATTCTCGTCAGTAATTTTAACAACCGAGTGTTTAAGACGGAGGAACAGCTGCACGGTTAAATCACAATTAGCCCAAAGTACGGCTGTGATGAGAATCGAGCTGAACGTCCTTTCACTTACAATTAACACCAGAGGGTTTTGTAATGACACTCATCACTCTCTCTCTCTCTGTCTGTTTCTCTCTCTCTCTATCCGTCTCTCTCCGTCTGCCTCTCTCTCTCCATCCGTCTCTCTCTCTCTGTCGGTCTCTCCATCTGTCTCTCTCTGTCCGTCTGTCTCTCTCTCTTATCTGGTTTTTCTTTACAATTTAGTTATATTAATTTTCTGTACTTATATTTTCTCTCTCTCTCTCTCTCTCTCTCTCTCTCTCTCACACTTCACATCACCCTCTGTAGATCTCTTCCTCTTTATCTTTATGCTTGGTCCTTATCTTCACCTTCTTGGTGTTCTTCTCTTTATCGTCTCATTATTCCTCTAACTATGCTGTATGCTCTACACTCTCATTATGTTGTTTCTCTTTAATTTTATACTTTTCTTTGCTGTCTCTCTCTCACATGCATGTCTTTGTGTCTTTATTAACCAGACAGTCTTTAATTTGCTTTTTTTGTCTGTACTTGTATTACTGTCTCCCCCTTCCTTTTGTCTCTCTATCTCCCTCTCACGTGTCTCTATCTCTCATTTACTTTATGTTTCCTTCTTGTTCTTTTTCTGTACTTATATTATTCTCTCTCTCCTTTTTTCACTCTCACACTTCACATCACCTTCTCTACATCTCTTCCTCTTAATTTAAATGCATGATCCCTCTCTTCTTCTCCTTATCATCTCATTGTCCCTCTAACTATATGCTCGCTACCCTCGCAATGTTTTCTCTCCCCAAGTTCTCTCTCTCTCTCTCTCTCTCTCTCTCTCTCTCTCTGGTGTCTTGCCAATTTTTCGGACTTTCTCCTGTCTATCCTTTCCCTGTCTTCCTTTTTTCAGTGATATGACCTATAAAAAGTTGAAGGCAGGTGAGACCGGGACGGGCAAGAGCAGGTGCAGGAGGTGGAGAGTGAGAATGGAGAGCTGGGGGAGAAGGTGCTGCTAGCGGCAGGAGAGCGGGGCGGGAGTGAGAACATCTACAGCATGAAGAAAGCTACTGGGGGTGTTTCTGAAAACTTCATGAGTGCTAATTGAAAGTGGAATATGGTTAAAAGGTGTCATGACACAGATCGATCTGTCCCTGAGACACGAGGCGTCATTTCAAATGTGCCACCGTCCCCCAGGTCCATGAGGAGGATCCTGCGCTTGTGGAAAAAAAAACGCAGTGGTGAAACATGTCCTGGAGTCAAGTGCAGGGACAGGAAGGTGAAAGAAGGATCAAGTGTGTGTGAGCCAACTGAAAGCCTGAGGCTCTTCGAGTGTCCTAATGCCAAGACGGTGAAGGTCCAGAGTGCAGATCTAGCCTGTGGAGGACGGAGAGATCAGCTCAGATAAGCCAAGCTCTTCAGACCGTACGGAAGGTGCGGGGAACAGCACGGATCAGACGCTTCATAATCCTGACTGAAGCTGAGCGCGGCGTCTCACACTCCAGTTATTTCTCAGATCAATCTGATAAAAGTGAAAGTGCTCTCACCAAGGAGAAGAGCCAGGCTCAGAGCATGGACAGAAGCTACAACAAAGACTTTTCTTCAATCTGCTACAGACTCTCATGTTCACATTTCTGTTTGCTCAGAGACGTGGATGAAAGCGGAAGGGGTTTGGGTTTTTGTTTGGGGAGTCAGTGAAGTGTGTGTGTGTGTGTGTGTGTGTGTGTGTGTGTGTGTGTGTGAGGGGTGCCAAAGGGGTACTTTGAAAATATCTAAATACAATGAACTGATGAATTAAAGCAATCCCGTAGTCCCTCTCTCTGCCTGTCTCTCCCGTCTTCCTTTCCTCTTTTTCTCTTTGTTCTTCTCTCTCATCCTTTCTGTCTTTTCTCTCTCTCACCTCAGTTTTTTTCTCTAATTCATATATTCCACTGAAATCTGATTCCTGTCTTTGCGTCTAACCCCCCTTTCATACAGTAGTCATTTGTTTTCTCCATTGCCCTGTCTCTGTCTCCCTGGCCTCTTCTCTTCTCTTCTCAGTCCCGCTTTGTGCTTCGTCCCGCTTTTCTCATTCATGTACTCCGCTTTGTGTCTGCTTCTTTATCTCCCCTTCCATCCATTTATCCCCCTCTCTCTTTCACCCTGTCCCCATTATTTCCCACAGTCTTTCCCACCTCACCCTGTTCTTCTCTAATTCACGTGTTACATTTATGTCCGATTCCTGTCTTTGCTTCCTCCTAATTTCCTCTCTCTCTCTCTCTCTCTCTCTCTCTCTCTCTCTCTCTCTCAGGAACATTAAACTCTAATGCTGCAGAAATAAAAGCTTTCTCGTCTTCTGTGCCTGCATTATAGATGATCCACTTCAGCTTCACTGCTAACACTGTCTGACCATTAACATGGGGTCAGGGTCCTCATGCTGACAGACGCTGGGGACAGAAACACACTCCGGGGGACAGATGAGGAGAAAGAGGGAGAGAGTGAGAGAACATTGTGGAAGGACACAGAGACAGGGACGTAAAGCAGGAGCGACGCAGCAGATTAGTTTCTTTTCGCTCGCCAACGATTATAAACGTTAAAGTTTTTTAAAGAAGGACACTTGATATGTTTTATCCGTTTATAGTCTCACGTCATGCCGTGCCATGTTCCTCCTGAATATTGCCTGCGCTCCATGTCCACCTCTCAGCGTTAATCACCTGGTTCTGATCCGTGCTTTAACAAAGCTTCTATTCTGAAAAGCGGTAGACTTTAATGCTCCTCAAGGATCCTTAATCTGCAGATTAAACACGGCACAAGTTCACTTATCTCCTCTTTATACGCTGCTCAGCTCTCATAATCTGCTACTTATGAGGGTTTACAACGTGAGGTTCCGCCCGGCGCTCCCGACGCAGGTCTGAACCCCACGTGTGCTTAAAGACGCCACGAGAGGTGTGATTCCATTGTGTACGCCTGCTGACTTATTTCCATCAGAAACAGGATGTGGATGTGGCGAGGTGTTGGACTGCTTGGCTGATTTACGCCCAATCTAAACCAGCCTCACAGCAGTGCTTGGCAAAGTATACAAACTCTGTACTTCATGGAAACATAGAGACATCACAGGTAAAGAAAACCATTAAATCAAGTCCCAATCTACTGTACGAACCTTTAAATGTATTTTAAGTATCAAAAGCTTGTATATTAAGTCATCGCTCTCTCTGTATCTCTCTCTCTCTCTCTGCTTTCTGAATGTGAACGGCCTGTTTTTGTCGCTGTCTGAAACTCAAACCACCTCCGCCTCCGATTTCAAACAACTGTTGCATGGCCGAGCGTTTCACAAAGAGACGCAAAACAGTCAGCAGGTGGTGATGCTACTTCTTCAACACCAAGCACAAATGTAGTGAAGTAAAAGTACAGAATGTAGTGGAGTAAAACGTGTCCATTAATAAAACTAAAATACAGGTACATGAAAATTGTACTCGAGTAAAGTACCACAGTCAGTGTACTCAGTTAGCTTACACCTCTGTCTCACTGGAAACTTAGACAATGCAAAAGAGGACTTTATATATAAAGTACAGTATGTAAGATCTGGAGAATTTCTCATTGCTCATTAAAGAATATGCTTTAAACTTACATAGGAAAAAATACATTCAGTTACAATAAGTAAATAAAAAATTTAAACTAAAATAGTCATAAAAACAGGTATATTTAAAAAAAATGTTTTTCATTTAATGTGAATTTAAAGGAAGATAAATGAGGTGCAGGTGCATAAAAACAAAATCACCTTAACGCAGGTCTGATGGAGTTAAACTATACAGCAAGTAGGACACAGCAAAGTTTCTCCAAAGTGTTGCAATCTCTCTCTCTCTCTCTTTTTTTTTTTTTTATAAACGATTCAGAAAAAATGTTCATACCTCTCAGGTTTTTTTTTTTTCCCTGGCGTGTTATATGAAACAATTTCATGCCAGCTATTTTTGAATGCTGAAATGGACAAGGATATATGAAGTTCATCTTAAACTATTAGATGACTGTACTGGAAATAAGACTTTACCTTCTGTCCTGCAATAAGAAACGTAAAAACATCATCCATCATTTGTCTGAAAGCTCCAAGAGACAAAACGACTGAGCTGCCAGTGTCCACCTGCGTCCCTGTCTACCAAAGCTAATCCCGTACACCGCGCTCCGGCGAGTTTCAGACAAAAACGAACATGTACTCGTTACGCAAATTGAAGAAGCTCCTTAATTTTTTATTTGATTTTAAATAAAATGCTTTGATTGACTGAAAGATTCATGATTTTAGAAAGTCTATCTTTTTCCTTTTTGCATCATTTTATCAATATTTTTTTCACGATCACTTTGGAGGAGGTTGGAGACAGGATGATGTTAAATTGTCTGCATACATTTATAATAAATAAAATATAGAGTGATATAAAAGCAGACTTGAGTCAGCAATCTGCCAATATGAGATGTACAGAACTATTCAGCAAAGCTGCTATATAAAATACTAAACATATTTACACCACATTACTGGTAAATTCGCCATTCAGAATTTCCATAACGTAATGACTGATTTTTCGAGAACTGGTTTCTATTAATGAGCTCCTTCTAATATGTAATAATTTCTGTGGGAACAGCTCATGCACATGGACGTACAGTATACGACAGAATATACAAATTGTTTAAAAATATGTAATCTGTAAGGAGATGTTAATTCAGTGTTGATGAAAGGAGTCTCCAGTATGAGTGTTTCCGTAGGTTAAGCTCTAAAAATAATTCATCAAGAATGTCTACACACAGACATGAAAAGCTGAAAACCTTTGTTTATATAAAGACCTGTCTACATAAAATTTTATATTTATAGAAAAACACTTACTAGAGGAATCGATGTCTAAGGACATTTGCATATAAAAATGGTGTCTACAGAAAATGCTGCCAAAATAAAACTGCCTATTGAAATGTCCATAAAAAGTACACTTCAATAAATAAATAAATAAATAAATGAAAGAAAAATTTAAAATGGAAAAATAAATAAATAATGCCTATAGAAATGTAATGTAAGCTCTGCATATAGGGATATCCATACATAAAAATTATGGCTATAAAAATACTGTCTATAGAAAATCTGCCAATGGAAATGTCGGTCAATGCATGCGGAAAATAATGTCTATAAAAATTCTACCATAAACTGTTTATTAAAATCTCTGTACAGAAGCTCTGCCGGGAGGAATCGCTGTTTATGAACTATTACATATAAAAGGACTGTCTATAGAAAACTCTGCCTATAGAAATGTCTATAAAATTCCTATCAATATAAAACTTCATGACTATAGAAATACAGTCAAAACAAGCAAATAACATTATATCTACAGAAACAGCTGAAAGTAAAACAGTTGAAATAGAGGAATAGAAAAAATGCTAGAAAATGCTGCCTATAGAAAAGTCTGCATACAGAAATTTCTGTCTATTGAAAACTTTGTATACAAGTTATATTTCTGTCTGTATAACCTTTGGCTCTAAAAATGCCGTCCTTTATAAACCCTGTCTATAGAAAACGCTGTCTATAAAAATCCTGTAAATCGAACAATCTTCCTAAAATTATTTGTCTCTGTCTAGAGGAAAAAAGCGTCCATACAAATCTCTGAAAACAGAACGTCCTCGCCAAAGAAAACTCTATAGAAAACTCTATTCATGGAAAACTGTCTATAAAACTGTTATCCCCGAGATAAAATATAATTACTCCAAGTGTAGATAGTAAGTGACCTGTGTGTGAAAAAAAACATTTAATCAACTCTGTTTTACTGTAGACAAACTGGCCCTTAGTCAAAATTATTGGTCAAAATGTCTAATTCTGCTGCAAATAAATGGCTTTTTTTACTCCATTAAGAATCAAAACTGCTCTAAAGTCAGAGTTTCTGCGGCTGCTGCGTCTGACCCGCTGTTCTCATCCGACCAACAGACGCGGCTGCGTTTCTACATTATAATGAACGCTTCCTGAGGGATAAGTGTCATCCTCCTAATGAGCCCACTTCTACACTCTAACACTACTGTATGTGTGTGCTGAAGAGCCAGGTAACCTCATCCACTTTAATAATAAAAAGCATGGAGCTGTAATCAGATGCAGTCGAACCATCAACACACACACACACATTTTATTTTATTGTCTGAACTGATGAAGATGAAGTTAGACGAGATTTTCTACTTTGGAATAGACAGATGGGGGCACTGCAGCTCTCTGTTGCACACTGTCAGAGAAGTGTGTGTGTGTGTGTGTGTGTGTGTTTTTCACGGTCCTGTCTAATACACATTGGAAAAAAAGAAGAAGATCTGGACAGAATTTCTCTGTGTTTAAGTTTCCAAGAAAACCCCAATTAGTGTTCTGACTGAATGATATACTGCAGTGTGTGTGTGCGCGCGCGTGTGTTTGTGTGTGTGTGTGTGTGTGTGTGAGTGTGTGCAGTTGCAAAATATTTTTCTTCTGTATAAAAAAGGTTTATAAAATAAAATAATAACATGAATAAAACAATATACATTTCTAAATTAATTAATAAACATAATCCGGTTATTATTTAAGAGCTTTTCGGGATTTTCAATACCCACAAATCTCCTGGCATATCTGTGAAAGGTTTACAACTTGTTTTTTTTTTTTTTTTTAAATTTATTGTATATCTTATTATTATATTACTATACATATATTATAACATTAAAAAAAATCTGTTATTTTTTTCTGCTTTTAAGAAATGTGCTTTTAAATTTATAATATTATTTTATCTTCTTTTATTATGATGAGAAACATACAGTACGTTAGGATAAATTTTTTTGAAAAATATCAATATGATCTCAGTTTAAATCTTGGCAGCTTTTAGTTTAATAAATTATCCTGTAATTTTATAGATACAGTCTTCTAAACAGAATTTTACTGAACAGCTCTAAAATGTATAATCATATACAAAATAATAATAAAAAGAGTTCCATGTTTTTTTTTAAAATCCATGCTTCATTACATCCTTATTTTCTGCTTTGGCTATTTTGCCTTTAATTAGCGGCGTAGCACATAAAGACTGTATTATCTATAAAACATTGTTTAGAGACACATGACAAAGTAAATAATACAACATATTTATTTTAACCAACGAGAAATATTTGTGTTTCATTATCATACATATAACATATACATTTGCACGACTGCTTCACAGCTTATTATTTCTCTCCTCTCGCCTGTAAAACGTCTCATTATTATCAGAATAGAGAAAAGTGCCAGAATAAAAAAACAGGATGTTTTTTTTAAATACAGAGTTAAGTTGTGTATCTCTGTTTCTCTGACACACATTTGTATTTTCAGTGGAATAAAATATTAACATGGTAATAAACCCAGTGTTCAAATAAACATAATGTATTTATGTGTGTTTGGTGCTGGTCACAGTAATGCCAGTATAATGCCAGTGTAATGCCAGTATAATGCCAGTGTAATGACGTTGTACTATGGCCTGAGGCAGCACAAGGCGTTTAGCTCAATGTTTTATGCAGACTGTCATAAAAGTGACTCGCGGTAACTCGCCGCTGATTCAGTTTCACTTTACTGGCGAAAAACAATAGTGTGTCAGACCTGCTTTGAAAAAATTATAATTGGTTTAAACAAACAAACAAACAGAAAAAAACTGATGACTTCATAAAAATAAATAAATAAATAAATAAATAAAGTGTACTGAAAGCTGGACATCTCATTTCTCGCCGTGTCTGTTCGCTCTTGTTTTTAATATAGGCCGAAGAAGATGTGTACAATAAAACAATAACATTCCAGACGCTGTAACAGATACATAAAAATGATGCAATGATCAGGAATTTATCTCAGATCAAATACATTTCACAGTAATTTTACAGTAAAAAACTACAATTAAATTAAATTAGAAATGTGTTTCCACACTCAGAAAAAAAAAAGAAATCTGGCCTTGTGTAGTCCATTTTACTAAAATAAATCAATTAGTTTACCCTAAACATACTACATTTTACAGCCATTTAACATTATTTATTTTTGTTGATTTTAAATAATCTATTTGAGCTGAAATTCCTCTAATTTAAATACATTAATTTATAAGAACAATGCCAGTGGGTAGTTTCTGATTGGAAGGTTCGGGGTTCGAGCCACCAAGTTGGCCCTGTTGAGGCTTTGAGCAGGGCCCTTAACCCTATCTGAATCCTGTACTCTAGCTGACCCTGCGCTCTGAACCACAGCTTCCCAACTAGGATATGCAAAACATTGTATGCAATTGTCTTTTGGGATTAATAAAGCACTTACGACCATTATGAGACATTTTTGTGCTCTTGCTTCACAGAGTGCTCCAAGGTACAATCAGTCATGAACGTAAATAGGGGACAATAATTGTTTAGAAAGATTAAGACTGAGAATAAGAGAAGATACCTTAAGAAGAACAACAATGTGTTAGCTTGAGCAGTGCTATGAAACAGTACGGTTGTCCCTCGGGATCTGCACGGGATCAGTTCCAGGATTCCTCACAGATACCATAAAGCTTACGGAGGCTCAGATGCCTTCTATACAGTGGTGCTGTATTTACATACTGTATCACCTCCACACATCCTCCTGTACGAGATAAATCATCTCTAGAGGAAGCATAATATCTAATACAACCTGAATGCGCTGGAATTTGTTGCCACACCGGACTGTTTAGAGAATAAAATCAAGAGAAAAAAAAAATATATATATATATACTTTTTTCTTTTGATTTGTGAGATAGCATTGTACTCATTGTCTCTCTGAGCCTGTGGTGAGGGACTTATTTGATCACGTAGCCGTTTCTTAAGAGAGGTTCCTTTTTCACAGAACACAGAAGTGAATGACGGAGGCGTGAGGTGAAGCGTGAGGATGCAGGAGAGAGACTTAGGATGTGCATGTGATAGAAGGTTACAGCAGAGTTCAGCGCGGTGCACGATGCACGATGCACGGCAAAGTCAAACGCTGCTCTGTAGAAATGAATGGAATATTTTTTTTAAATGAATATTTATGATTCATAATTCAGTTGAATTCGGTGATGCAGAACCTGAGCATTTAGCATACAGAATACTTCAACTGTAGTTACAGTAAGTCTAGGGTATAAAATATAAAATACACCAGTGTGCTGTCTATACAGTACATATAT
>QMIH01000775.1:356815-370710 GCA_003987875.1 Clarias batrachus | reverse complement strand
ATCATATAACTATGTTATAATTAGTAAAATTATTTAAAAAAAAAAGACAGCAGCTTCCATTAAAATAAATATTCTAACAATTTGGATGTTTTGGAAATTAGCTTTATGATTCACAGTCTCAATATCATTTATAATCAGTGTTCAGGTTAGAGGCAGGGTTTGGGGTGAAGATGGTTAATTAATTTCCTTACACTCTGCCTCTAAAAAAAACTCTGCCGCTAATTATTTATACCAATTTTTCATGTGAAGTTTAAAGTTATTTTTTGTAAAAATAAATAAATAAATAAATAATAAGTAATAATAAAAATGAAGTTGTATGATTTTTAAAAATATTTAAAAAATCATAAATAATAACATTTCAATAAACAGACAGCACATTTAAATTGATATTTTTACAAACAAATTCAAATCTCAGAAATAAATTTTATTAATCACCGTCAAATCATGATTTTAATTTCTTTGTGTTTTGTGTAAGGTTCGTAATTCGTGGCTTTCTTTAAATATAATTATCGATATAAATTATTACTATATAAAATTAATATCAATATTCTTTTTTAATAATAGAATTAAAACATTACACTATGGATAAGACAATACAATAACAAGCATAATTACAACAGGCATGATAACAATTTGGAAAATGAAGTTTATAAGTCACAGTTGAACGCTTGGCTATAATCAGTGTTTAGGTTCGGGGCGGAGTTTGGGTTGAAGCTGGCTTTTGCTTTTCATGAGATTAACTAGAGCATAAACAGCCGCGTAGTTAACTAGCTCCAAGTCTTTTCTTCTTTGCTAGAGTTGTTAGAGTTGTGTTGCCTTCTCATAACTTTTTTTTTTGCACATTACAAATCCGACTTTTAATTCACACTTCCTCCTACAGCAGTAACACTCTTTCCATTCTCCTGCACATGGTGATGCTAAGCTAGCTAGCTAGCTAACTGATGTAAAATAATTAGCAAATCAGAACGTTTGCTAATAGTTTAGGCTCTCCGCGGACGACTAGCTGGCTAACCCCATGATGTAGCATAGATCTGTCAGAAAACATAAACAGGAAGTGAATTTCCAACATGGTTTAATTTTATAAAACAAACTGTGCTAATGTGGAGCTCTAATCGTGTATGCTAACGCTAAATAGCTGCAAGCAGGGCAAGAAATCCAAGAAGGAAAAATCTTTTCTGTTCCCTGTGATGTAATAACGTTTTACTTACTAACTTGTTAGTGAGTTAGAATAAGAAATCTTGTATCTCTTTCACACACACACACACACACACACACACGCGTTCACACAGAGACACGTAAAGTTATCATCTGAGGGAGACTTTGAAGTCTTCACTTTGCGGTGGGAAAGTCTCTCGAAGACGGGTGCCATTTTTTTTAAGCAACGGGAAGGGAGTTGCTTTGAAAGCAGGGAGGATAGATAGACGGGCGTTTCTTCAAAGCGGAACTTCAAAGCGCGACCGCACGCTGTGAGCTCTAAATTATTCACGTCGCGCAACATGGTGGAATCCGGGCGAGTTAATTACGGGCCGAGATCAATGCGGCCATCTCGGAGCGCGGGGTTCCTCAACGTCGCCATAAATCTCAATAACAAATCCCAGCGCTCGCCATCGATTAGCCCATCGAACGACAGATCAGCCGGATGACTGAGGGATGGAGGGATGGACTGAGAGAGAACTCGAGAGACGGACGGAGAGACGGAGAGACAGAGAGACGGACGCAGGAGGAAGGATTTGGAGCTTGTCTCAGTTCGTGCTAACAAAGACGGATTCGCAGCAGGAAGCTTGCTGAGATAGCGGAATGAGCAATCAGAGCAAAAACATGACCTTCACTTCAATCCAAGGCTCTTCAAGGAGTCTACACACACACACACACACACACACACAAACGGTATGGATCTCCCCTGAAGGAATTTTGAAATGTATTTTTACACCCCAGCACACAAGAAGCTGTTGATTAATTCTCTAGAACAGCGGCTCGGCCCGTAGCGCAGGTCCGCCTGAATCCGCCTGCTCTGATACCTTATGGTTTCTATAGCAACAGCTCAATCACTGGGATGTTTAAGGGTTTAAGGTGGTACATATATTGTTATAGTGGATATGGTGATATTTTCGTAACGTGAGGAGACAGTTATGAATGGAAGGAGTCTCCAGTGTCAGTCAGATATAAAGCTGGAATTTGATAAAATCTGCAAAAACGTGAAAATTTCCGCGATGATGCGTCCGGTGTACACGCCAATGTGGACGAGGTGTTACCATGGAAACCGTAAAGTATCACAGTGTTACGACCTATCCGAATCCGGACGTGGATTTTAAACAGATATTCGCAGATAGCTAAAAAGTTGCGTTTCTTACCGCTTGTTTGTTTAAGCTCCGCCCCTTTACCGCTGCTTTACGGGGGGAAAACAGCGCTGCGTCTAATCTGCGTTTTTCTTTTACTTAAATAGAAATGTAAACGTTCCTTCAGCGATTTTTTCCCCCTGTGTGTTTGTGTGTGTGTGTGTGTGTGCAGATCTGATTATGAATGAGTGGAGTGTATTTTTGTGTGTATACGTGCGTGTGTGTGTGTGTGTGTATGTGTGTGCGTGTATTCTTTGTGAGCATGAGATGATGTATGGCTTCTTTCACGCCTCACATCAGTTCCATCAGATTATTGTGGCGAATTATAAAGAGCTCCTTAGGTGAGTGTGTGGATTTCACTGATACGCTGTCATAAATCTTACACTAGTGTGTGTGTGCGTGTGTGTGTGTAGCGGTCATTGAATATTATACCAAAATCAATGTAATTTAATCTCCCACTGTCTCTGCTGAGTTTTATATCATAAATATTTCATGTGGACGATTACTCTCTCGCTCTCTCTCTCTCCCTCTCTCTCTCTCGCTCTGTCCCTCACCAGGAGGAGGCGACAATCTTTCTTTCTTTCTTTCTTTCCTTCTCTCACACTCCTCTGCCCCTCTCCTCCTCTATCTTTCTTTTATTGACTTTACTTTACACAAAACTCTCTCTCTCTCTCTCTCTCTCTGTGGGCAGTGAACGTGAAGTGGTTGTGCTCTGACCGGAGCTGATAAGGGGAGATGAAAGAAAGCAGAAGGTAAGAAGGAAAGTGTGTGTGTGTGTGTGAGAGAGAGAGAGAGAGAGAGAGAGAGAGAGAGACGATACAGTGCAGGTGAGACCTAAAGGCAGCGATGATTTATATCAGAGAGCGTTACACACTCCACCCTGTCTCAATGAGATCTGAGAAAATGCATATCTCACACACACACACACACACACACACACACACACACACACACACACACACACACACACACACACACACAGGCGTCTACTGTGTGACAGAGATAAATAAATGTGTGTGTCTGTGTGTGTGTGTGTGTAATGGGAGAGGAGGAGTGTGTGAGGTCAGTGCGAGTCTGGTTTCGGCTCTCTCCCGAAGACAGAGACAGAGAGACGGAGCATGTCCTTTCTAATTCCTTGTCTTCTCATACGCTCATCTGCATAATAATTTGCATAAGAATCAGATGGGTAGGAGCGACATTAATTAGTTCACCGGTGCACACTGTCACTAAGTGTGTGTCTGTGTGGTATAAACGGCGGAGATGAGTCCGTGCGCGTCTATTACCTGTCACTCATCCACACTTAGTCTATACGCCACCTGGATCTGTGTGTTTTAAGGACACGTCAACACTTTTTATCCGTTTATTATTGTATTTAACATTAAGGAACTCCTGTGAAACTGTATTTTCACTTGTGTTAGAGAACCTGATACACCTTTCCCCACCGCTACATTTTTTTTCTCTCTCTTTATGTTAATAATAGAAACAAAAATGACAATAATAATAATAATAATAATAATAATGCAAAGTGTCATGTTACTAAGAAAGCAGCAAAAGCAAAGGCTTATCCACGTCGTGAAACGTCTCTGAATGTATCCTGTATCCGTCTGATTGTGTATCCAGAGTTTGGGAATTGGATGGGAATCGACCCTCGACCTTCTGTACAGCATGTTAGACGTCAAGTCAAATTAATTTATAGCACATTTAAAACCAACCGAAGTTCTGTTCAATGACAGGAATAAAACAACCAGAATTAAACAGCATAAAATGAAAGCAAATAAAATAAAATATAACTACAGTATGTAAAAAGTAAACAAAAAAAACAACAAAAACAACAACAAAAAAACAGTTAGTGAAAGTTACTAAAAACAATCATCAAATGAAATCATGCATAAATAATTTCAGTTAATAAATGATCAATTAAACTTAACTAAAAAGTAAAAGAAACAATTAAAAAGAATAAAAGGGGATCAAATGTCTCAGCCAGGTGTGTACAGTACCACTAATCCCCCAATACCCAAACGATACCTGATATAATATCAAATGACACGATACACATTACGAAGCGATACCTAATATAATATAATATAATATTAAACTATTCCAAAGTATATACCATATTAAATTATATAAAGTACAATACCAAATTTTATACGATATTTAATTACATACGATACCAAAAGACTTACGATACTAAACTAAAGATACTAAACAATATACAGTACAACACCGAATTATGTAAGATCTGAAATGATAAACGATATTAAATCATACACTATACTAAATGATATACGATACCAAACAATATACTGTACGATCCGATTTTAAATGATATATGATGACAAATATATAAACAAACAATAACTGATACGATATGTTCAAATATCATTTACAATATGATACGATCAAACGCTCCTGTATAAGACGCGATGTTAAATAATATATGATTAAACAACAAACAATATATGACACGGTTTTAAACGATAAACGTCAGGATTCAAACTGTATTAAATGATCTAATACAAAACCATATAGGAAACCTTTTCAGACGATACACGATGTGATGCCACGATACACACGAGACCGCATGACAGGGTTTATCCTCAGGACTTCACGGTTAATGCATAAAATCAGAGTTCGAGGAAAATCAGCTTGCTGATTAATGATATGAAATATTTGTAATATTTTTAATACCACTTTCCTGTCTTTTTTTTTTTTCAACAATATTCCACTTATACTCATTGCCTTGTAAATCCACGCACTGATCCGAAATGTACGAACAGAATCTGATCCACGTTCCCAAAACCTCTCTTTATAAGCGTCAGCGCTGGACCTCCTGTCAGAATCACGGCGGTGCAGGTCGACAGCTCGGTTTAGTCAGTTTGACCTCCGTTTGTTTATCGATTATCCGTCTCTCCTGTCCTGCTCCGCTGCCGTCTGTTTCGCTCGTCTATCATTTTCTGAATCACCGCCTCCGTCACTTTGTTTATTCTGGGGTTTTTTTGGTTTGTTTCGTTTTTTTTAAATCCTGAACCTCCTCCTCGCTCTCGTCCGTGTCCGTCTGTCTGCCATCAGGACTGTTTTTAGGTCCATGTTTATGTCTTTTGGTTTTCTACATCCTGGGAAAAAAAAGTCTGGCTGAAATCCTGACGTCCTGCTAATGTCTGGGACGTTTTATATATATATATATATATAAGTTGTGCCGTGTCTTTTTAAATAACTCACAAACTTTAAAGGGGGGGAGAAAAAAAAAGAAGCTTGTCATCAGATTCTGGCAGACGTGTGGTCATCCTCGCTCTGGGTTTTTACGATGAAATGAGATTATTGTTTTTAGAGATAAAGGGAGCTCAGCAATATGAAGGGAAGAAACAATTTAAACTGTGAAAACTGCTGTGTGAGTCCCTTGCGTACGTTTACAAGAAAAAAAAAAAAAAGCAAGAAAAGCTTTCACTCATCCCGAGGTAGTAATTATCCAGATATCATCCGGCAACTTTTACACCTCAGACTAAGAGGAAAAACTTTAAAGCTCACTTTCTGCAATGTTAGAAAGACATACTGCGAGGTTCAAGTCTACAGAAGAAGGAGGAGATAGAGAAGAAGAAAACGAAGAAAATCTTTACAGCAAAACCAAAAAAATGACCCTGAGAAAAATAAATCATCACCAGCTTCAGATGAACTCTTCTTTCCGTCACTCAAAATTCAAGAGAAGTGTGAAACTACAACACGGCTGAGAAAAAGATCAAATATGTAGCGATGCTTTTAATAAGATGTCTTTTTTTTTTTTTTTTTTACAGTTTAGATAATAAGATTAAAACAACAAAAAAATTCTGAGATATAACACATTATTCAGTGACGTTTTTGTAAACGATTAAAAACAACAAACATCTTTATTACACTTTCAAAATTTTTGCAAAAAAAAAATGTGTTATTTATCTCAGTGATTTAGTCTGATTGAAATATAGCTTTGTTTAGTTACGCCCGTCACACTCCGATGCATAACAAAATATCAAATGTGAATTTACGCTACTTCCTGGCCTCATCCGTGTCGGGTTTTCAATGTGTCCATCACATTATCACTAATTTCCTATCACATGCTCACCAGGTCCAACGAGATCAAACCAAATTGCTACTACGTCCGAGTTCTCTCACCGAACAAGCCTGAAGAGGGCGCTGTGAGAACTGCATGGACGTAGCAGCAGCGCCGTGGCGTCCCGATGACAACTCGGTCAGAGTGCGATCTTTCCCATCCGCGCCGCGCTTGTAGTACATCAGTGAGGTCCGTCTTATGTAAGTAACGTCATGCACAGGTTGATGCTTCATTACTGCGTCCTTATTAAGTTTTTTTTCGATGTCTAGCTTCGATCACGTTCTCATCAGGCCAAAAAAAAAAAAAAGAAAGTGTCTCCATATCAAATGAGACAACACCACGTCCTTAACAGTTTCTATTGCTGTTGTTGCACAAGTTCTTACACCGTACGCTCAATGTGACGCGGCCTTATACTGACAAAGTGAAAAAAAAACAACAACAACAACAAAAAAAACATATATATATATAAAGCACTTCTTCATGCTCGGCTGTGAACACACATCTGAGCCTAGCTCTCCTGAGAGCCTATATTTAGGGCAGTGATGGGGAATGGAGAAAGGTTTAGAGGAAGCGAAGAAGAAGGTGTCAAAAGGTCATAGGTCACAAACGGTGTCACGGGTTGGCGAGATGAAAGCGGCGCTGAATTCTTCTGGGATCGAAAAAAAGAGGACGAGGAAAGAGCTTGGGAGCTGAAGCGGCTAAAGCGGTGAAGGAAACGCAATAAACCTGCTGGCCTTTTAAACACACACACACACACACACACACACGCACACGTCACAATGATGCTGACTGTGTTCTGTATTTAATATATACTGTATGTGTCTGTGGGACAAAAAGTGGCGTTTTGTCCTTCGTACACTACAACAGGTCATAACCGCGTATGTTTTATATCGATCTGGTGGTTGTTTACAAACACTCACACTGGAGACTCCTTCCGTACAGTAAAGGCGTCCTTACTATTTCTTCCACGGTGCGTCCTTGTGAACGAGCTGTTACTATGGAAACGGAAGTGCTCTCTCAAAGCCGCTGGAATGGAAAATCCATCGACAGCAGTCACAGTGCAGGACGCGGCCGCTCGAGTCCTTACCGTTCTGGACGTCCAGCACGTGGTGTTTGTCCAGCGTCCAACCGCCCATGTTGGAGGCGTCGAGTTCGTATCCCTGGAGGACGGCCGTCCTCTTCTCCCACAGGATCAGGTCCAGACATGACTCGTACTCGAACCCCACCGACACTAAACACACAGAAGGAAGATGTTCAGGGATTTCAAACAAAAAAATGAAAACCTGAACCAAATCACAATGTAAGTATTTAAATAATAATCATTTAAATAATACTCATGACTTGTGCACAAAATGATGATTACCCAAAACACACACTGCCTGGGCAACAAAAGAGCTGTATAATGTGATAACCCGGTCATTCAGGTCGGCAGCTGACTTTATTTTACTGCCACATAACGGTCACATGACCTTTTCCCGTCGCTCCAAAGCCCAGTCTTTATGCTTTCTAACGAAGCGAAGGCTCCTGATTCGTCTCACTAACAAGTGTTTTTCTTATGGGGGACACAGCTGTTTTCGTTCCACTCCTGTAAGTTCTCATCACACTGTGTGTGTGTGTGTGTGTGGAACTGCTCTTACATTCACTATTAAACATCCTGTAGCTCTGATTTCTCCTCTCCATTTCACTTCAGTGTGACCATCTCCCATCACGCTCACTCACTCTGTTTTCCTGACCACACTTCTTCTGTGAACTTGACGGTCCCGTGCTTTCGCTTCTTGTGCAGTCCTTATCCCAATTCCAGTCATTTGAAATCTCATTAGGTGTTTGAGGCAGGCGGTGTATAAACCTGATACAGTCTCGATCTACATCTCAATCAAAAACATAACGCTTATGAAAACGCGAGTGATAACGAGAAGGAAGAAGACGGGCGACGCGCATGGGAGGAGGACAACCAGACCGAGGTAGGACGCCACACCGACGGAGACGGAGACGGAGACGGAGACGTGCGCCTGATGAAATACGAGCCACGATTGAGGACCATGTCATAAATCAGCGTCTCACTGGGGAAGAGCGAAGCTAAATGTAGGCTTCATCCGGAGTTCCTGTCATGTGTTGTCTTACACACACACACACACACACACACACACACACACACACACACACTGTTGTGAATGTTTTTTTTTGTGTTTTTTTTTGCGAATGGAGGACATGGTGAATAAGATGTGGGACAGAAGCAAGCCTCTGGCCTGATGAACGTTAGAGAAGACGAGTGTGAGCGAGACGAACGCGTGTAAATGATCAGAACTCTGTACTAAAGCTTTATATGATTACGATCCAGTGCTGTATTTTACTGCTTTATTGCACTCTGAATTGCAATTCATGATTTTTATTTCCCAGAGCAGCTCTCTCTTACAGATTTCAGAGAAACAGGTACGAGTGGCGACTTTGTCTTCCTCGATTATAAATGACTGTCTGCGGCACAATAACTATGGCAGCACGTTTGAGTCTTTATGGAGTTTATAAATCTGTACATTTTTGTCTGATGTTGACATCACGCTTTACTTTAAAAGCTGCAATTCAAGTCTGCGGTCGGGCGGGCGTGTAAGTACGTGTGTAAGTACGTGTGTAAGTACGTGTGTAAGTACGTGTGTAAGTACGTGTGTAAGTAAGTGTGGGGGAGAAAGTTCACTTTCCAGGACAAATAATAAATGTTTTGTTCAGAGATTTGGACGCGAGAAGAGAAAATCTGCTGTGAGCCAAACTTGAGTTCAACTGAAAGATGCTGCACATGTGGCACACTCGACCACGCCCACCTGGTCAATATCTCCTTTTACTTCTTTATAGTATTATTATTATTATTATTATTATTATTATTATTATTATTATGATGAGAGCAGTATTATGATGTTATCAGTTCTTCTTGACAAAGTGTATAGTACTTCATGCATGTATATCTAAATGTGCTGCAATGAATAAATAAGCAAACAAACAAATAAATGGAGGGTTGTGCCAGGGTGTCACAACCACAGGGCACACACACACACACACACACACACACATGCTCATTCACACACTACAAGCAATTTGGGAACACTGATTAGCCTAATCTGTATGATTTTGGACTGTGGGAAGAAAACCAGTGAAAAGCAACCAGGCACCAGGAACATGTAAACATGTGAGGAGGAAATCGAACCCGGACCCTGAAGGTGCAAATCGACAGTGCGCGTTTTTTTTTTTTAATTTATCCGTAAAGTTCCTACTTGATTCCTTTTAAAGAATATCCTAAATTGATAGTTAGACAGACAGACAGGGAGACAGATAGTCGGACATACAGTACATACTGTACATACAGGAAGAGAGAGAGAGAGAGAGAGAGAGAGAAAGGTGTGTCTGTCAAACAGATAGAGAGACAAAGAGACAGATAGAAGGACAGACAGACAGACAACCAATATGCAGACAGACAGATGTTTTCATATTATAATGTTCATTATTATTTGGCCTTCAGTTTATTTAAATGTATTTACATATTTGTCCACTTAATTCAATAATAAAAAATCATTTTCTTTCTATTATTTTTCTGTGGTACAGTAGTTTAGCGTTTGTGTGTGTGTGTGTGTGTGTGTGTGTGTGTGTGTTCGTGTCCTCAGGGCTGCACTGGATCAGGAGTGACTTTAACAGAACTGAGAGATTTCTTTCTGAGCTGGAGCGGATGGATCATCTACGAACTGTGTCACCTCTGTCACAAACACACACACGTGACCTTTCCAGCACGGAGACACGTGGACAGGACGTGTAGATTACTTGCAGTTTTGCTGCATCTGCTAATCATACACATGCTCTAAACCACCGTCAGCAGGAACAAATTCACACACACACACACACACACCGGAATGGGAAGATAAGGAGACTGATTTGCATGCTGGATGTTAGGAGTAAGCACTTCGCCTCTGTAAGGTCTCCTCACGTCACATTTATTTAATTATCCCCCGAGCGTAGAGGACGACACCGGCCGGGAAACACTGAGCGGCTGTTTATCACCGTGACAACGCTGATCAGATTAAAAAAGGCTGAGCGATGCTGAGCGATGCTGCGAGGAAGTGAAGGATGTGCTCTCACCTCACCTGGCTCTCAAACTCCATCGCTAATCTGTACAGAGTCCGTCCTGATTACACGACCCGAGGGTTATTTATTCATCTATCACTGAACACTTCTCAACAGAGTGTGTGTGTGTGTGTGTGTGTGTGTGTGTGTGTGTGTGTGTGTGAAAGGTGAAGCTTAAATGCATCTCAAAAGATTCTTTACACACTCACACACACACACACACACACACACAATAGATATAAAATTTTATGTAAGAGTGCAATTAAATACTTTTAGGATATTATAAAATATAATATTTACATTTTTGTCTAAATAATTTAGGAATTATTTACTTATTTATCTTTATTCATTTTGCACCGTGTTTACATAACCTCTTTTCAATATTTAATAACAGAGTAATTATTTTATCCCAGGACACGATCTAAGAAATTAGAAAATAAGACAAATAAGAAAAATATGACAAAAAAAAATTGTAGAGTAAAAAAATTCATATTTGATCTTGAGTGTGAGTGAGCTAGAGGAAATTACGAAAGCTTATAAAATGACAACAAATTGAGTAAACCAAAATCATCCAAAAGTACGACACCAGAAATACATGAAGGAATGTTCCGGCTCGTCTGGTCGTCTGTCTGTCTGAAGTTAACGTCTTTTAATCATTATTTATTATCATCATTTATTATTATCATATAATTATCATATTATATCAGAATCGTTTTTTTAAAGAGCAAAAGTATGAATGTAATTCATTTTTGTTATCATTAACAAAATAATAATAAACTAATTCATAATGTTCTTTATGTTTGCAAAACAATCAGCAATGTTTTTTTTAATTTTCTTAAAATAATCGATTCAATCATTTGCTGTTTATGAATTAACTTAAAACGGAGAGACTAATCAGTCAAAACTTTACTAATTCACTATTTTTTATAATAAACAAACAAAAACTCAATCAAGCAAACAAAAAAGCTAAAAACAAAAAAGCTAAAAACTGAAAACAAACAAAAATAAACAAATAAAAGCAAAAGATAATAATAAAAAACAAACAAAAAAGAAGTACATTAATAAATGCGCTTTTGCATCTTACGTGATTTTTAAAAATAGTTTATTATTAATCTAATCTCTCAGAAGATATTAATTTGTAAATTGTTTTTGTAAATTAAAATCAGAGATATTAAGATTAGCCAAAACTTTATAAATCATTCATTTTCTTAATTATTAAACAAACAAACAAAAGATGAGGCTAATAAATGAATGAATAAATGAATGAATAGCAGTGTACATCAATAACTGTTTATTCTCTATTATTAATTACAATATAATGATATAATATTAAGTCGTGATTTTTATCTTAACCTCGCAGAAGTTGTTAATTCATGAGTTTGTTCATTCATTAATAAATGTAGACAAACAGGATATAAAAAGTGTCTCCACGACATCACACCAACAGCATGACCTGAAGCTCTGCCTCCACACACCAGTTCTGCTTTCAACAAATGGAATCTTTTTCTTTTCTTTATCTCAGACACAAGAAGCTTCACAAGTAACAGGTGAAGACGTATATTAATATAATTACGGTGTATATAAACATAAAGAAGCTTGTATACTCATATGAATATGAAGTGTTGACTCACCGACTGCCTCGCTCAGGCCGTACACGCGCTGGTTGTACGCGTCCGTCTTGTCCCAGATGAAGGTGTAGGACAGGTTGGGTTCTGCAGGGAACCATTTCTGGAAGAGACGTCCCACCACGGCCACCATCAGGTGCACCTTCATCAGGTTGAAGGGGATGGTGGACTGGGTCATGGTGACCCTCAGGACGGGACGGTACCCGGCCGCTCGGGAACTCAGGTACACCAGGTTCAGGTCGCTGCCCGGGATCGCCGTGTCCTCCTGGAGAACCTGCAGGCCACACAGGACAGACAGCTCACTATGGACACCAGAGCAGGAGAATGCAACTGTACAGGCGTCTTTATTTGTCCATCAGGAGGAACACAAAGGTTCTGTATAGAGCTTTATAAACAGAGAGTTCATGTAGAAGCTGTGTGACGAGGATAAGAAGTGAAACTTTTAGACCGCGTCACTCTGAGAACAACTTCTTCCTTTCTTTTTCTTTAGTGATTTGTTTTTTTTCTTCCTTTTTTCCAACTGTGCTCATTTTTTATTTCAATAATCTATTCATTCCTGTCGTTCTTTCTTTCTTTCTTTCTTTCCATTCTGTCCCTTACTTCCACTGTACATCTCTGTTCTTTGTGTAAGTATTGTGCTGCAGTGACTCCAGAGCGGCGTTACAGTATCTGAGCCTCACTCTGGCTGAACGCTCGTCTGGAAGGGATCCCATGGGAGCAGTTGTGGTTTCAGCAGGACCTGAAAACCCACCAAACTCTTGTGAGTGATACTCACTATCTCACACTCCCTCTCACTCTCCCACCATCACACTCCCTAGCTCTTTCTCACGCTCAGTAATGGACAGCATGGTCCCTCGTTCTCCGTCCCTCTCTGTCCCTCTCTGTCCCTCTCCGTCCCTCTCCGTCCCTCTCTGTCCCTCTCTGTCCCTCTCTGTCCCTCTGTCTCGCTCTTCTCTCAGGTTACAGGAGATGTTTACAGGAACTCAGGGGCTCAGACACGAGCTCTGGACTCGGAGAACTCTCACCACATTCCCACTTCCTGCTCCGGGAACAAACTGCAACCTCACCGCCTGGGCACAGCCTCGTCCCCTCCTGTCTGTCTGTCTTCTGATTTTTATTGCGCTTTCTTTCTTACTTTCTTTCTTTTTTTCCTTGTTGTTCTGAAGATGGTAAATTGTAATTTTGCATTTTTTCCCATGCTTTCTTCATTAGGTTATTAACTGTTCCTTCCTTTTCTTTTCCACCCAAAACTTTTTGTTCATTTGTTTATTTAATTTTTTGTCTCTTAACTTTTTTTGTTGTTTGTCTTCTGTTCCTTTCTTCTTCTTCTTCTTCTTCTACATTTCTTTCTTATGTTTATCCCAACTTTTTTATTTTTGTTATTGTTTCATTATTTGGTTGTCTCTTTATTTGTTTTATTTCTCAGTTTCATCTCTTTATTTCTCAATCTTTCTTTCTTTCCTTGTTCTTTTGTGCACTGTAAGTTACATTTCACTGTTTCTGATTTTTTACACATCTGAGCCAAACAAGTGGCTGAGGGATTTCTTCTCTCTCTCTGCTCGTGCTCGTGTTACTCACAGACATCAGGACAAAAGTTTCAAGTTTGAGTCCAAACAACACACATGAATTAATAACAAAAAAACAAAAAAAACAAAACAAAAACTGGATTAAAAAAAAGGAAAGAAGAAGCAAAACAGAGGTTAGGATTAACCCTTAGACACACACACACACACACACACACACACACAG
>QMIH01000775.1:313249-332549 GCA_003987875.1 Clarias batrachus | reverse complement strand
TATATATATATGGGTGTGATATATACTGTATACTGTGTGTGTGTTTTGTGTGTGTGTGTGTAAAATGACGATTGTTAGCTAATGAGGCTGCAGCTAGCAGAGTGACATGTACTGACACACTAACAACATGGGAATATATATAGCAACCAGAGGCGAAGCTGCGGCCTGGCAGCAATTAGCCTGGACACACACACACACACACACACACACACACACACACACACACACACACACTACGGAGTTTATCTTACTCTGTGTGTGTGTGTGAGAGAGAGAGAGAGAGTGGGAGAGAGATTCTTATCCAAAATTATATCAGACGTTTTAATTTTTTCTTTCTTTCTTAATTTTTTTCTTTCTGATCTTTCATATATAAATTTTCATTAGGGAATAAAATATATCAGTTCGTATCTTTGCTCCTGCTCAGGGGACATACTTGGGTCTGAAGTGAAAGAACGAACAGACTGCGAGCCGATCGAGAGTAGTGGGCGAGACGTGAGGGCAGTTAGTCAAGAGACAGGACTGAAAAACGAAAACCTGAAAATCATGGAGCAGGAACAGCTGAGGCCTGCTATACCGTCTGTACACACAGAGCTGAGGAGTGACTGGTGTGAGGAGTGTGATTAGTGTGAGGAGAATGAGAGGAGAGTGATAAGTATGTGAGGAGAGTATGTGACAAGTGAGAGTGGTTAGTGTGAGACAAGTGATGTGTGTATGAGTAATATGAGGAGAGTGAGGAGTGTGTGACGATTGACAGGAGAGTGAGGAGTATGTAATTCAATTCAATCCAATTAAATTTTATTATCTCTTATTACACACTTCTCACTCTCCTCACTCTGGAGTGTGTGAGGAGTGAGAAGAGAGTGATGAGTGAGGAGTGAGCAGAGAGTGAGGAGTGAGAGGAGAGTGGTGAGTGATATAGTGATGCATGTGTGAGGAGTGATAGGAGAGTGACGAGTGTGTAAAGAGTAAGCTGAGAGTGACGAGTGTGTGAGGAGTGTGTAATTCAATTCAATCCAACTCAATTGTATTATCACTTATTACACACGCCTCACTCTCCTGAGAGTGAGAAGGGAGTGATAAGTGTATGGTGAGTGATAGGAGAGTGACGAGTGTGTGAAGAGTGAGAGGAGAGTGATGGGTGTGGTAGAATTGAGTGAGGAGTGAGCAGAGAGTGAGGATTGATGAGTGTGTAATGAGTGAGAAGAGAGTGATGAGTGATAGGGTGTTGAGTGATAGAGTGAGGAGTGTGTAAGGAGTGAGAGGAGAGTGATGAGTGATATAGTGAGTAGTGAGAAGAGAGTGAGGAGTGATAGAGTGAGGAGTGAGAGGAGAGTGATAAGTGTGTGAGGAGTGAGTGAGGAGTGATAAGTATGTAAAGAGTGAGAGGGAGAGTGATGAGTAAGGAGTGAGAAGAAGAGGAGAGTGCTAGATGAGTCAGATGACAGTGATGAGTATGAGGACACTAATAAGTGTGTGATGACTATAAAGAGTATGAGGAGTGTGAGGAGTGTGTTTATTACTTTTTTATAAACACACCTGCCCAGTCCATATGGCAGCTATGTAGATTTATGTTTAGTTTCAGGATGTGGGAATTCCACACACACACACACACACACGCACGCACACACACACACGCACGCACACACACACACACACACGCTGCACTACTGTGCTGTAGCTAAAGGCCGGGCTCTGACTGTCTCACCGGTGCTGTTTATTATAGAAATCTCTTCACAGGTGAGTCTCTTCCTATATGTGTTTATCAGCAGTGAGCGTCAGTGAGCCTCCTCCAGACTAAACCACACACACACACACACACGACTAAAGCATCATGTCTGCACATCACATATAGCCCCTGAGTGATATACTGTATAATATGGATTATTTACAATCAAGAATCATATTCAGGAGAGTTTATGTAAAAAAGAAACCACACACGCACGCACGCACGCACGCACGCACACACACACACACACACTGCTTAATAAGCAGGATCCAGACCTTTCCCTTCATTAGCCGCCGATGCTGCCCATCAAACACACCACAATACACACAACGGAATCCTGAACAAGCTGAATATGAAGGACACGCCCACTAAATGACATCTTAAATCTGATTGGTGGTTTAGCTCATTGCTTTTAATCCCTGCCTTTTCTCACAATCGAAATCCTGAAGGCTCAGAGATAACCTCTAGAGTTTACATATCATCATAGCAACATAAATAAATAAAAAATAAATATAAACGTGTGTGTGTGTGTGTGTGTGTGTGATATCTAGAGATGGGAATGTGTGCAGTGATGCTGGAGAAGGTGTGTGTAGCTTCTGATCTCACTGAGCTGTAAGAGCTGAAGGAAATGTCAGCTATGACAATCCAAAAAGGTCATCGAGCTCAGGACGAGGGGCAACACACACACACACACACACACACACACACACACACACACACACACACACACACACACACACACACACAGAGGAAGGAGACGCGTGACAAGACACTACAAAATCACTGAAGATATAGAGTCTAATCATGTGTGTAGATATGTGTATGTGTATGTGTGTGTGTGTGTGTGTATGTGTGTGAGAGAGTGTGTGTGTGTGTGTGTCTTTCGCTTACCCACGGTGCAGTGCTCTCCAGTCCAGCCCTGATGACACTCACACTTGCCGTCTTTGCAGGTTCCGTGTTCGGTGCAGCGCGGGTGACATGCCTTCACGTCACACACTGACCCGGTCCAGCCTTCCTCACAGCGGCAGCTGCCGCCCATACACACGCCGTGATTTCCGCAGTCCACCGCACACACTTCTGTAATCACACACACACACACACACACACACACACACACACACACACACACACACACACACACACACACACACACACATTAAACATAAGATAAAAGCGATATGTTAGGTCACTGACAAAGGGTTACTTCATTCACGATGTCTGGTTTGTCTCTGTAACATGCTCTCATACCCTAATCCATCCTCCCACACACACACACACACACACACACTGAGCGAGAAGCAGAGGTCAGATACTTCAAACCCATTATGTCGAACTTATCAGCTTGGAAAGAAAACACACTCGGTGGAATCGTGCTGTGTGTACGGGTTCTGACTAACCTCGCCAAACACACCATAACACTGACAGCACTCAACCCCTCCTGACCCCACTCTGTATGTGTGTGTGTGTGTGTGTGTGTGTGTGTGTGGGAGGACTGTAAAGTTGGCTCTGAAATTCTAAATGCATTCCCAAGAGCTGTTTTATCCCGCAGTAATGATGGAAAAGTAAAACACACTCCATCATTATGCAGGAAACGTCCAGTCGATTGTTGTTCATTTTACACCAGGCCGCTTTTATTCATCATCAGCAGAAGGAAGGAGCCTCCAGTTTCAGAGGTGAAAAAGCTTTCCAACATCTCCAGAACAGACGAGTTCACTCTTCTCAGTAACAACTTCATACACATTCACATTTCAAACAAACTTGAATAATTATTCTGATCGTGTGAAGCTGCTTTGTGACAATGACAGTTGTTATAAGATTGAATTGAACTGAATTAATTGAACTGACTGCCATAACCCGAGAGAGAACAGGAACAAAGGCTGCGTTCACACTGCAGAGAAAAACTGGGCCGAATCTGAAATTATTATTATTATTTTTCTGCTTATAAGGACAGCGTGAAAAGCACAAAATCTGTTATTCACATCAGGCTTTCTGCGCCGCCGTCTGAAGAGTTAAATCGGAACTTATTTGACTTTTACTTCAATGCAACTCCACATTCCTCATAGGTTACATTCACACTACAGATCAAAGTGGGCCGTATCTGATTTATTGACCTAAATGTGACCTATATCTGACATTTCTCTGAACAGATTAGAGAAGAGATCTGAGCGTGTCATGTGACGCGCTCATGCTTCTAAACTTCTAAACTTACATGTGCAACGTAAGGAACAACGTGTCATGTGATCCGTTCAAGATCTTCATCAGTGGATTTCAATGTGTGGCATTTTAAACCTTTATATTTCTACTCAAAGTAGATCTAATGCCCAAAAACTATATTATACTATATTTGTGTGAGTCTTTTTTTTAATTGTTATATGTAAATATATTTGATGATTGTACCATGAAATGACATCTCAACCGTTTGGAAGATTTGGAAGATATAGGCTATTAAGGTATTGTTTGTTAATTTGGAAAATAACAATGTAATTAAAAACTAATAAAATAATAATTATTTTTAAAATTGTTAATAAAAAAAATAGCAATATAATTGTTTGTTAATAAAAAATGCCAAAAAAAAACAGATTTTTTTTTCCTAATGAGGTTAAGCTTTGCCTATACAACAATTTCCCCCTGAATGTTTATGAGGTCCGTTACCTCACTCTACCACCGCTGAAATCCTCCTTTAGTGAAATCATAAAAAATGTACAGTATTTGAAATATAAATAAGAATAAATGAAATGTATGGAGGAAAAAATGTCTCTGGTATGAGAGAAATAATACACAATTGAACATGCCGTTATACAGTATATAAAAAACTCTTAGGTGATGGGTGTAACTCTGATTCATCACATCACCCTGCTGTTTGTTTTCCACTAACAGCACAACACTTTAAAGATAAGTAAAGAAGAAGCAAGAATATTATAGGCAACTGTTATATGATTGGCAGTGTGGTTACACCTCAAACAGTATTCATTTACGCTGCATTCTTTATATTATTTCCCGATAAAGGAAAGCTTTAAACTCTGGACCACACACCCATCTCATGTGATGTCTCCGATATGTTGAAGAAGAATCACCTCAATATATGGAGAGAGAGAGAGAGACAGAATGAGGGCGAATGAGATCTACTGTACAGTTGGCGCTAATGTAACCAACCTACTGGATTCCAAGTGCCGTTAAATAACAAAAAAAAAGGAGAAGAAATAGAAGAAGGAGACCTGTGAGTCATTTCTGTGGACGGAGAGGAAGCCAGGTCTAAACTGGAGCTTATGTAAGTTTCTGGGAATTGATGGGAACGCTATCCTCATAGCCCCAGTGTGAGAGCAAACTCTACCAAACTATTCAAAACTTGGAATCGACTTGTTTGATACAGTCCTGTACTTCTCTCAGCCAATCAGAACGCATCTTTCCTGGACAAATGATGGAGTGCTGTCTGGGAAACAATAACAGGAAAAAAAAATCAGACGTTATTGTTTTAATAACTGGGGAAATAAAAACAGTTCCTGATTGTGGACTCAAAACTTTGGTTTCTGTTGTCGATATATCACTGTGTGTGTGTGTGTGTGTGTGTGTGTGTGTGTGTGTGTGTGTGTGTGTGTATGTGTATGTGTGTGTGTGTTCAGACCTCCCACAACTCTGGGAACGTAAACAAATCCATCCTTGGATGGATCAGACTGCGGTGTGGACCTGCGTTCCAGCTCCTGCCAATAAAACTGTTTTTATTCTGT
This sequence comes from Clarias batrachus, assembly GCA_003987875.1. NCBI lineage: Eukaryota > Metazoa > Chordata > Actinopteri > Siluriformes > Clariidae > Clarias > Clarias batrachus. The sequence goes on along the minus strand of QMIH01000775.1, from coordinate 327,098 downwards.
GCGTGTGTGCGTGTGTGTGTGTGTGTGCGTGTGTGCCTCAAATTTAGTTTATAGGGAGTGAGTGCGTACTCATATCTTGTACCTGTTTGTCAATAAAAATCTCCATTGTAAGGATATGAGCAACAGCGACAACAGACAGCAAGAAGATTGTGATTTAAATGCATGCTGAAAGGACACCGTTGTGTGTGTGTGTGTGTGTGTGTGTGTGTGTGTGGCCTCAGACATCATATTTCTTTTCTGCAAGCAGAAAATCTTAAATAAACTCAGAATAGACTCAGCCCACATGTTAACTCTCCAAAACAAAAAAAAGAAAAAGAATTAAAGGCTCTTTGTCTATTAGAACTGAAACAGTAGAAGAAAATTCCAGGATATTTACATAATCTTACCTGATCATAACTTTACATTGCAGCATCTGATGCTGTCTTTACATCACGGGATCTGATCGTGACTTTAAATCACGGGATCTGATTACGTCTCTACATAACGGTATGTGATTCAGTCTTTACATCACGGGATCTGCTCGTGACTTTACATGACGTTATACTGTAGCTGATGTAAAGGTGAGTAATAAAGCGAACGATGGGAAGAGAGACAGACAGAATGGATAAAACACAAAATAAATGATGTGTGTGTGGTGTGTGTGTACAGTACCGATGGAACAGTCCGGCCCGGTCCAGTTCTCATCACAGGTGCAGGTTCCACTGTCGCTTTGGTACTTTCCATGACCGGAGCACTGTTCAGGACAAAGGATTTTCTGCTGCTCACAGCTCGGCCCCGAAAAACCGGAATTACAGTGACACACACCTCGGATACACACACCTCGCCCTGAACACGACGGGTCAAGACAGTCCACTGAGAGAGAGAGAGAGAGAGAGAATGCATCAATCGGTGAGAGACATTGACATTTTCGGAAAACAGCTGCACAGACACTTTGAAAAATATTTGAGCATAAAACTGTAATGATTACTGTGTGTGCATGTGTGTGTGTGTTTCTGATTTGTGTTGACCCATAATACAAAAAATCCTGTGTTATAATTCAACTGGTGTGTGTGTGTGTGTGTGTGTGTGTGTGTGTTGATGAGTCTTAATCAGGCCATTGACCGCTGGCCATTTCATTAGTCCCAGAAAACACAATTCACTCACAGTTAATTACATTAGCTGCACTCCCTTCCTTCTGTTTCTGTGTGTGTGTGTGTGTGCGTGCGTTTGTGTGTGTGTCCTTTTACTTAGACAAATCAATGGTATTGAACAGCTAGAATGTGACTGTCCAGAAAAAAAGGTGCTGCTCACTCAGGTTATAAATAAATAAATAAATAAATAAATATTTCTATTTTCCTCTGGTCGTCCCTTGCTGTCTCTCCCTCTCTCTTTCTCTCCCTGTCTTTCTTTCCGCGCCTGCTCTCGCGTCTCTCTCCCTTCCGCAGCGATTGTGAATCTGACCATCTTGTCCTCAGCACAAAGAGATGAGAGCTTTCCAAAAAGAAATCGATGCCTCCTCCGACCCTGATGGTAATCAGCGAGTGTGTGTTTGTGACACATTATCTCTCCATCTTTGATGGCGTAATGAGCCGGGCCCTAATGGGGCTGATGATGGCTGGGCCACGGTACATTTTTTCAATATACCCCTTTCCAGGGCAGAACGCGGAGTGAACATGTACACCATCTGCTCCTTTGTTTTAATTTAAGACACCAAAAAAGTTTTTTTTGCGCCTCCTGTTCCAGGAAAAAAAGTTGTTACTTACAGCATTAAATAATGAATAGCAGTTAATAACTGCCCACAGCTAGCATGCGCAGGAGCACAGGGCCTTTTATTGTAGAATTGGACACCATGTGTTTCTTATTAGTGCAGCGTAGACTTCTCTCAGAGCCACGCAAGATTATCTGAACCCTGAAGACATGCGCAGCTTCCAGTAATGAGTCGTGATAATGTCAGGTCAGAGAGCTCATGTTCGAGAGCTTTGAGGAATTAGAGGAGCTGTCCTCGAAGCTTTACCTTCATCTAATCATGGGGGGATTTCCTGAGTCGAGGCAGAGGTGTTAAATGTTAATTCATGATGCTCGAGACCTAGCTTTTGGTTATAACCCACAACTAACAGAGCTAATCCTGCTAATCTGACCTCCAGGGGTCACTGCCTTGCCTTTTCCCTTGCTTAAGTCCCCATTGGTTCAGTTCTTAAAGGCATTTTACATGAGAGAACATGTGGACTTCAGGAGCACAACTTGGCCTCAAGAGTGTTAGCCAGTTTCTTCATCAGATCTGATTGAACCCATGTTGCCAACTAAGTGACTTTTGCACTAGATTCTGTAGAAAACCTTTCTGGTCTACTCTGTATAGCACTTTACTTTTGTCGTTAACTTTATTTTCAGGAGATGTTAGCAAGCAATCACTGATCACTATTGATCCCGATGACCAGTCACTGATCACTACTGTTTACAATGACCAATCACAGATTATTATTGATCCCGATAACCGATCACTGATCACCATTGATCTCAATGTGCAATCACTATTCACTTCTGTTCCCAATGACCAATCACAGATCACATCACAGATCATTACTCTCCCCAATGACCAATCACTAGTGTTCCCAATAACCAATCACAACTGTTGCCAATAAACAATAAACAATCATTACTCTCCCCAATGACTAATTACTACTGTTCCCAATGACTGATCATTGATCCCTACTCTCCCCAATGACCAATCAATACTGTTCCCAATGACCAATAAATACTTTTCCCAATAACAATCACTGATCACTACTCTCCCCAATGACCAATCACTACTGTTACCAATAAACAGTGAACAACCATTCCTCTCCCCAATGACCAATCAATACTGTTCCCAATAACCAATCAATACTGTTCCCAATAACCAATCAATACTGTTCCCAATAACCAATCAATACTGTTCCCAATGACCAATCACTGATCAATACTCTCCCCAATGACCAATCAATACTGTTCCCAATGACCGATCACAGATCACTACTCTTTCCAATAACCAATCACTACTGTTCCCAATAACAATCACTGATCACTACTCTCCAATGACCAATCAATACTGTTCCCAATAACCAATCAATACTTTTCCCAATGATCAATCAATACTGGTTCCAATACCCAATCAACACTGTTCCCAATAACAATCACTGATCACTACTCTCCCCAATAACCAATCACTACTGTTGCCAATGAACAATGACCAATCATTACTCTCCCCATTGACCGATCACAGACCACTACTCTTTCCAATAACCAATCACTACTGTTCAAAATAACTGATCACTACTGTTCCCAATGACGAATCATTGATCACTACTCTCCCTAATGACCAATCACTACTGTACCCAATAACCAATCACTACTGTTCCCAATGACCAATCACTGATCACTACTCTCCCCAATGACCAATCAATATTGTTCCCAATAACCAATCACTACTGTTCCCAATGACCAATCACTGATTACTACTCTCCCCAATGACCAATCACTACTGTACCCAATAAACAATGAACAACCATTCCTCTCCCCAATGACCAATCAATACTGTTCCCAATGACCAATCAATACTGTTCCCAATGACCAATCAATACTGTTCCCAATGACCAATCACTGATCACTACTCTCCCCAATGACTAATCAATACTGTTCCCAATGACCAATCACAGATCACCATTTATTTAACACAATTCTTTGTTCTTGGTTTTAAATTCTTTTCTTTTATAGTCATAACAGTCAGTTATTCCAACTGTAACCGACTATAACCGTTTCCTTCTGATCTGTTGACCTCCTCCATTTCATTTCATTTTATTAAGATGTAAACACTTTCTGTTGTGGTGCCTTGATAGCAAAACCTATTTCCCTCAACTATAAGAAATAAGCCAGAATCTATTTTCTACTCTACTTCTTTTCTGAGCGTCTTGCGAATCTCCTTTTTCTTGCAGCTCGTTCTGATATGCAACCATGACAATTTCATGAATATGGAAATGAGTCTCTGACTTTATCTGGTGACTTCTGGTGACTTTTTAAAGCATGTGGCAGGTTATGAGGGTCGGGGAGAGAGCACAGCTCATTCTGACTAAATGCCCAAAAATACAAGACATCACAATAAGCACACCGAGGTCGCTTACACAAGGACGTTTTTGCCATTCATCAGAAAACACATTGGTATGCACTGCTGGTGTGGTGGAGATGTGTTTTTGGGTGAAGATCAATTTTTATTTATTTTTTTAAAGCCAAACGTATACTCAATAAGATGACTAAGACAGTTGTCCTTTAATCCTCTAGTCATTGCATTCTTTTTGTTCAGGAAAATACATTATAGATAATCAGTAAAATGTCAGGGCATGACGATTTGGAAAAATAAATGTGAATTTACAGACTTCTTTTAAGCAAAACCATGGTTAGCATTTCATCATGGCTAACTAGCACAATGTTAACCAGCTGATAGCAATCTGAGAACAGTACTGTATAAAAAATTCAATTTGTAATTATTTAAATGCATCCATTTCCTCAACATTGTTAACAATAAGCTCTGCCCCAGACTGCTTCCTATTGGCTGACAACGAAAAGCAAGGAAAACAATCAATAACAGAAGTTATAATTTTGCACTTTTTCATTATCTATATAATTGTAGCATTACCTTCCTCGCAGTTTTCACCCTTGTATCCGGCATTACACACACACGCCCCCATGATGCAGATCCCATGGCCGCCACAGTGGACGTCGACGCATTGGTTGTTGGGTACGTCGCATTCTGTGCCTTTCCAGCCGCTGTAGCACAAACAGCGCCCCCTGGAGTACTGACCGTTCCCACTGCACAACACTGGGCACGCAGCTGAATTAAAATTCAAAGGACAAAGTCATGTCATCGATCAGTTTCACATTGAACCTACACAGCTGATATAGAGTAAATTAATAAACAAATGAATAAAACTATCTGGGTCATCTGGGTCACTTTGCAATGTCAGTGTTTTTTATCACATAAATAATAAATGATCAAAAATCTCATCTGAGGAAAACGTTGATCCTGCAGAGACATTTCTCTCAATTTTATTCAAACTGTGCTTGTTTATAGAAGATTAATTATTATTTTATTATTATTAATAGTTACTTTTACAGTATATTATTTAGATTTGTTATATACTTTTTGGGTATGAGCAATTGCAGAAAACTAAACACATTGTATTTAACAATTCAACAACAGAACAAGATCTTTTTTAGAAGTAAACTGTACAGAGATATACAGTACATTGTACACAGAGTGATCCTAAGTATCGGTTTTCTTTTACTGTTAGCCGTTATCAAAAAACGCAGTAAAACTTTAATATTTATACTGTATATGAACAGTTTGACAGGTAAACAATGAAAAGGCCATTTTCTTATTTAGTTATTTTAGCAAATTATTATTCACTGACACACAAGGTTGTCTAGAATGAAATGTCTATTTTGAAAACCATTATATAACCTCACTTTACTTTAAAGCGTTGAAGTTTCATGTTTTGAGCAAAGCGCTGCCTGATTTTTAAGCAAAACCCGTTCCATCCTGATTAGCCAATCACATCGCTTCTTTCTGTGCAACACAGTGGCTGCTGTGAGTGGTTAAAATGTGTTCAAAGGGTTTTTGGAGAATGTGGAATCCAAGAAAAGGACATTCGCGTTGCAGTCACTCCAGCAGTAATAAATGACAGTTATGTGTTGCGCAACATCTGCAATGAGTTCTGTGAAACAGGCCCTTATGTGATTCGGATGTTGTTTGAACATGTTATATACTTAGCAAAGCTATGGGTGGTGATGTAGTGTTAGAACTGTCTTAAAGTTCTAACTAAGAAATAACTTGTATAACCTGTGTACAAGAGACATGAGATGCAGCGCTGTGTTTGTGTGTGTGTGGGAACCTGTTGGTTAAATAGTGTACCTGTACCTGTCCTATGATAGTGCCGCGTCGTCATGTTCGGAAGTGAAACTAAAATTGGTAGAGGATGATGATGATGCTGTAAACTGAAGTTTTGTATTGTTTATAATGTTACTAATGATCGTCCACAGTCTTTGTAATCAAAAATGTTTTGTGTACAACAAAATTCAACACTTTTTTTCCCCCCTTGATCTGATTTTTGCCACTACCTTCTGTTTGACTCGTTACACAATCAAAATAGTTTGGAATAGTTTTGAGTTTGGTATATTTTTTATATTAAAACTGAACAAACATATTAATATTACTGAACTGCATATTTATCCATTTTGACAAAACTGGAGGGAGTGGAGATATAGCGTCTTGCGAAATCACACAACATTCTTACTGAAACATGTCAAAATCATTCTCTATCAGTTTGCAATATTTCTTGCTTTTTATTGTCTCCAAGCTGCAAAAATGGATTTATCTTATTTTGCTGTCATACTGTTTACTGTAAGCTACAGAAAATTAAACAAATACTATTTCTCAATGTCAACAGAAATACATTTGGGGCCATTTTTGGCCTGCTGAAGTAAATTGTTAAATTACAATTGAAACATTATTAAATGTCTCAAAAACAAATAAGTAAACAACAAAACCTGACAGCAGCAGCATCAATCATGAATGTGTTGATCCACCTCTTTTATTGTTTTTGTCGTATAAAGATTACAGTGGTATAGAATCTACAGTTGTGGACACGTGAAAATATTGCATTTTTAAAAAAAAGGTCAATTATAAAATCTTAAAAAATAAAAGGTCAAACGTGCTAAGATGCTAACTGACCTAAGACTTTCTAGGCTATTAAGCACACTCAAAAGTTATGACCACGTTGTAGCTCAGGGAGTACAGACTTTTGCCTTTTTTGGTTAACCCACTTACCTTTGGTTTTAAATTGAAACATTAATTGTATTTTCCTCTGAAACAGGATGGAGTGTTCAGATCTCAATGCTAGCTGACTCACTAATAACATCCAATCAGTGAACGCTCTGCTAGGCAGCTGCACTCCATCTAATAACAATCTGAAACCAATTACGACATGTGTGTGTGTGTGTGTGTGTGTGTGTGTGTGTGTGTATGCGTGTATGCTTGTATGCGTGTGTGCGTTACCTCGTGAGCAGTCAGGCCCAAGGAACCCTGGGAAACAATGACACGTTCCTGAGCGACAGTCTCCGTTGCCATGGCAATTGTGAGGGCACTCAGTCACAGAATCTATGTGGAAAAATTGAGAGAGAGAAAGAAAAAGGGAAAGAGAAAAATAGAGAGAGACGGCGTTAATCGAGGAGGTAGTGTGTGTGTGAACAGGAAAGCTTTGTGAAGTGTGTGAGGTTTGCGAGGTCTTTAATTAAATGTTGCAGATGTGTGAGGCAGACGAAGCTGGCGCTGCTTTAATGAACCAATCACAGAGCTATTACTGCCAATTAACACACACACACACACACACACACACACACACACACACACACACACACACACACACACACACACACACAGCCTAAGGGACCCTAGACATGGCTCAGTGGTCTCTAGAAATGACAAACACATGCTAAAACTAAGCAATGCCCAATAGCAATGTAACAAATAACCTAATACCTGTTAAACACATGCTAACAATCAATGATGCTAACATATGCACACACACACAAATACACTCTCTCACACACACACACAGTCATGTGCACATTAATCAACACATGTTTTTCGAATTCCTTTTGCAGTCATGATATCTTGACAGGCTGTCTATCGTGACATGATGTTTATGCTTCACTTTAAAGCGCTATTAGCTTAGTGCTGAGCTTATGCTAAAGCTAGGTTTAATTACTATTAGCCATTTCATTACCAAATTACCACCAAATCTGAGGTAAATGTTGACATTCAGGACAATATTCGCATAATTTTTAAGGTCTCTACACCTGTCCATTGTCTACAGAACGCGTCCCGTCTATGTGCTAGCTAGCTAAACTCTTATTATAATCATTTAAAGTCTTTTTGTTGGAATTTATCAGCACATCTGAAGTAAATGTTGATATTCTCAGTGCTTTGCATGCATGGAATCACACTGTCTCATCAAACATAGCAACATAAACGTTAAATAAAGCTAGCAGCATGATGCTAAGACATGGTTCTCTGGACCATCTTTTGACAATGGTCCCTCAACAGATATGATCTACAGTATATGGTAAAGAACTAACTAACTAGAAATATATTAGCACAGCCTGGGAATACACTGACATTCTCAGTGGCTTTGTCTTGTTTCTAGGAGCTTTAATTTTTCATTATAAATCGTTTAAATCGTTATTGTGTATAATTAGCCAGCTAATTCTCATTCAGTGTGCGGCTTTCCATGTGGCCTAGCAACAATGTAATCACCTGACTATCCATTCCTCAAAAAAAAAACAAAAAAAAAAACATTATTGTGCACAAGCTCAGGTATCGACAGTGTCTACCACGTCGTGAGATTTTACACACTTGTTTGTACATGGTCTCGCTCCATCGCCGAGGCAACGAGGGGCAATTATGACAGGCGCTGTCGATATTTTCATTAAGTGCTGCAGAAAAGGGGTTTGTCCAGGAGAGGCCAGAGTGACAGTGTAATGAAGTGAACCGTCCTGCCTGTCTTCCTCGGTTATTACCGTGTTATTACCCCCGCTCTCGATCTCACTTTTTCGCTTTCAACATACACACCCTCACACACACTCACACATACACACTCACAGAATCAATTTTCATTTTCAAAAGGTTAACTTATTACACGCAGAGCAACGGGCCGGGTGCTATAGTCCCGCTGCTAATTTCCCTCCACGCCGGGACTGGTGATCGAATCGAAGGAAATTACTTCGCACGGAAGAAAGAGAGGGAGAGAGAGAGTGATAGATAGAGAGAGAGAGAGAGAGAGACAGAGAAAGGGAACGAATGAAAAGGCTCGCGGGTCACCAGCACTTTGAAGCCTGCTGCTGCCTGCCAACCGTTTAAAGCAGCGATCAATAAAACTCTGATGAGCATTACACACACTCACCTGCGCGCGCGCACACACACACACACACACACACACACACACACACACACACACACACACACACACACACACACACACACACACACACACACAGGGTTTGCCTAACCCATAAAATTTCTCAACAACCCAACAGGTTGTGGTGTTTTAAAGTGCACAGGGCAAACTCTTAGCTTTGCATTATTAATAGCCATTACAGTATGTAAAACTGAATAACTAATTAACTAAAATAATTGCAAGTGTTTTTTTTTATTGACCTTTTTTTTTTAAATATCGTCTTTTAAAAAAAGAAATAAATATAAATTGAAATGAAAATAACAACAGTAATAATAAAAACTAATGATTACAATGTGTTTTGAACTGATTAATTTTTCTTCATTATTAGCCAAAACAACAAGGCTAGCTAACTGAACGTGTATGTTAAGTGGCTCAGTTTCTCTAACTAAAGATATTACGTGACATTTCTGGAGTGATATTACAGCTCGGGATTGTCGAAAAATGAAATAACAAATGAAATGAGAAGGAAGCAGGGATCTAACCGATGATGATGGTGTTGTAGGAAACTTGTTCTGTGTTTTTGCCGTCGTTGTAGAAAGCCAGGTGCCAGATCCCAGAGTCAAGGAAGCGGATAAATTCAGCCTCGTGGATGTTCACAGATCTCGCTCTCCTCAGAGATGCCTCTGTTTCCACCAGCCCTCGTTTCTCCTTCGAAATCAAACGGCTGCCATCCAGCAACTCCACGAAGTCGTACTGGACATACAAAGCAACATAATACTGGAATATTAACACCTTATAACCATAACATATTCACCAAATACACATTTTTTTTTTTTATAGACAACGTAAAAGTACAGTGATGATGAAAACAAATGTGTCAGGAATGTCAACATTGTCCTCAGAAAAAAGGAAGAAAATGGCTAAAATTAGCCAAGTGCTAAGTAACTGTCCCCATGTGCACTGAAGCCAGAAAATTTTTACTTTTAGAATTTAAACAATGGAATTGGCAATATAATCTAAATCTAACACTGACACATGGTGGTAACAGGTGATAAAGGATGCTAAGGCAAATTGTTAACACAAAGACATGCTAACTAAAAACAAACATTAGCATGGGTTAAGAGGGAAAATGCTAATGTCTTAGCATACTGTCTGAATTTAAGGAAAGATGACTATGTTGTATGTTTGCTTTTTGGCAGCCATTTTCAAAAAGCTAATGCACATGCTAACACAGTTGCATACAACAAATTAGACACACAAAACTGGCTATAATAAATCCTTAATCCTAAATGTAATCTGACACACAGAAGTTCCTTTAGTTAATTATACACTTATTATACTAACAATCATGTTCAATTACACTGACGTGATATTCGCTAAATTACACACATTAGCCTTTCAGTTGTGTGTAATTAAACATACAGTGACACACACCTGCCAGAAACCTGAGCCACATTGATACAGTATGTTTAAGCCGCGGACAATGACACAACTGACACAACTAACAATCTTGCTCAATTAAGCATTGTATCATGGTGAGAAGCTATCAGACATGGTAACTGACATGCTAATGGTGTTTGGTGTTATTAAACACAGCTTCACACACATGCAACATCACATTTACACACCCTCATCTTATACACTGTCCCTTTTAGCTCAGATGTAGCGAATTAGTTGTAAAACTTGATGTAGTTAACGTAGATAATGTAGCTAACAAGTACGGTTTGCAAATGAGTTGACCTTTCTCACACACTAGTTTAGCCTTCAAACTCACTAGTTTAGCTTTATAATTCACTAGATCAGCTTTCTTACACACTAATTTAGCTTTCTCATTTTCTAAATTAGCTTTCTCATTCCCTGGATTAGCTTTCTTACTCACTCACTCAGTTAGCTTTCTCATTCAATAGTTTAACTTTCCCAATTACTAGTTTAGATTTCTCACACACTGGTTTAGCTTTCTCATTCACGAGTAGGTATCTAACTCACTCAACTTTCTAACTCATTAGATTAAGCTTTCTCAGTTATTAGGTTAGCCTTCTTATTTGATAGTTTAGCTCCTCACTCGCTAGATTAGCTTTATAACTCATTAAATTATCTTTCTCACAAACTAGGTTAGATTTCTCATTTAATAGCTTAGCTTTTTCAATCATTAGTTTAGATTTATTATTCACTAATTTAGCTTTCTAATTCAGTAGATTAGCTTGCTCGCTCAGTAGATTAGCTTTCTCACTCTCTACATCAGCTCTCTCAGTCACTACATGAGCTTTCACACTCGCTTGTTTAACTTTTGCACTCATTAGAATAGCCTTCTCACTCACTAGTTTAGTTTTCTCACTCACTAGTTTAGTTTTCTCACACACTAGTTTTGTCTTCTTACTCCCTAGATTAGCTTTCTCACTTATTAGATTAGCTTTCTCGATCATTAGATTAGTTGTTGCTTTAGCATTAGCCTCTTGTATCAAACTATTAAAATGGTCACAGACCAGAGAGAGAGAGAGAAAGAGAGAGAGAGAGAGAGAGAGAGAGAGAGAGATCATGGAAGACAAAACAAAGAAAAAGAAATAGATAATCAGAGATAAAGACACAAATAGAGAGGGCAAGCAGATAAATCAAGAGGCTATGAGACAGATAGAGATGAACAAACAGAAAGATGGGATGACAACCAGAGAAAAAAAACAGTGAGAAAGAGAGAGAGAGAGAGAGAGAGACACAGAGAGAGAGAGAGAGAGAGAGAGAGAGAGAGAGACACAGAGAGAGAGAGAGAGAGAGAGAGAGAGAAAATCATGTCCATGATTTCTGAGTTTTGTTGTCTCTATCATTTCACACAACACATTTTTCTCATCCAAAAAAAGAAAAGCGAGACGGAGGCAAACAGACGGAGCCGAGCGAGAGAAAAGACGCCATTTCGACCTGCGGAGGAGTCTGCAGACTTAACTCCTATCTCTTATCCGTCCATCCGTCAATATCCCTTCATCCCGTCCTTCTGTACAGCCTTAAAGAAACATATCGATTCCTCTGTGGCAACTAAAGGGACGGAGCGGCACCGGGGCGTCTCCGTGTATCGACTTCCATTACGGAGCTTTCAGCTGACGATTACCTCGATTAACAGGCTACTCGTGGCATGACAGCTCGCCTCCACGTCGCTAAAATCAGAGACACACCAGCGCTAGTCACACACCGTGGACTCCATTACTTAAAGTAGCTAAAGTTACCAAGGACAACTTCAGTTAGCTTAATAGCATTGATTGATTAGTATTAGCATTAGTTTTCTTGCTCTTTAGGCTAACTCTCTGATTTCGCCTGAGCCTCGAGGTGAGCTAGCCACAACAATGAACAAACAAACAAACAAACAAACCACATCAATAAATTTCCACATGCTCGCTAACAGTCTCATAGCTTGAGAGCAAAGCAGTGAGTGTGACTTTATTTTTCACAAATAAAGAAGTATGAAATATTTTGAATGTTTTTATGATTCACGCTCTAGTAAAATAATATATAAGAATGGACATGCTATTATAGCTAAACTCCTTAATAGTCATCCTAAAAGTGTGCATGGTCTAATATTCCAGCATGAACACATGATTGACAGCCCTGTCTGAGACTCTGCCACCTGGACTCTAAGAAGCAAGGCTTGCTAAGGTACCTTTGGCTCTGTAGATGAGTTTCCGCTTACAAGATTATCTCAGTTAACTTGTACTCACTAGGTTAAGTTTTCCTCTCTATTTATTCACTAGCTTATACTCACAATACAAATCACACTCGAGGTCATGCTATTGTGATGAATATCCGCACGACTGTCAACGTCCAATCAGATTGCTCGGTTGGAACTAACTGTTGCATACGTTATACTATTTAACAAAGTTTTATAATTCGCTTTTCTCCAAGGAAGGTTAATATTGCGTACTATTAGTTCCGCCCACTTTTGTCAACTGCTTTAACTTCAAAGACTTTGTTTTTCCGCCGTATTAGGAGGCAAACAAAACACTAACCACTGTTACACTTTTGTGTTAGCTTTGTGATGTGTGTGTGTGTGAGTGCGTGTGTGTCACCTGAGTGTGTGAAGGCGGCAGTCCCTTGCGTCCGTACACTCCGACGAGTGCGCCCCTCTGCAGTGAGATGTTGAACTTGAGTGACTGTGGCTGATCGATGAAGATCTGAGAACGCCAGAACATTCCAGGAGGAACATCCTGCACTGCCCGTCTCCCCACATCAACCTCTCCTGTGTCTATGGTGTTGTTCTCCTGAACGTACACGCCCCCTTTACCTGCACATACAGAGAGAGAGAGCGAGAGAGAGGATTTATTTAGTTAACAATTCCAACAACAATGACACATAAAACCACATTAACAGGATCTTTTCATATCTTGGTCTTTTTAAATGTTTATCAGTTTCATTTAGTATGTTATGTGATTTATAAAGTCATGTTTATTATTATTATTTTTTTCCCCTATTATTTCATAGTTTTTTTTACATTATTTAGGTAGGTATTTTTCTTGTTTTTTTCTCTAATTTTCTTTTAATGTTTTAATTATGTTTTAATTAATCGTGATTTATTTTAATTGTTATTGATTTATTAGTTTAAATTTATTTTAATGCTTATGATATTGTTTTGTTTTTCACTTTAGTATTGTTTTAGTTTTTTTTGTACTTCTAATAACATTGTTAGCATTTATATTTTTTTTTTATATTTATAAGTTTTTTTAAATTTAGTTTTTAATACAACGTGGTAACTACAGTACTGTATAAACATAGTCTGCAGTGTGTGACTGCAGTTTGTCACTAGTGTGTGGTGTATATGGCATGATTGTAACGATTGGTGTATTGCGCACAGCTTAAGACAAAGGTTTACTGTAATTAACACACACAAACACACACACACTATATAT
>QMIH01000775.1:275205-296686 GCA_003987875.1 Clarias batrachus | reverse complement strand
ATTCCCGGCAAGATATTGCCCTGAGCACCTGCCCTCCTTACACATACCAAAATCCACCTCACACACACACACACACACACACACACACACACACACACACACACACACACACACACACACACACGGGCACACACACACGGGCACACGGGCACACACACACACAAGTCAGTGGTGTGTGTGGACACAGTATGTGATTACACTCGGTGCACTGGGTGTCATTGGACTCCTCATTACGCTGCACAGAATACAACCGAAAAGAAAAAAATTAAGGAGTGAAGAAAAAAAAAAACAACAAAGTGAAGAAGGAGAGAGAAAAACAAAGAGAGGTATAAAGAATACGCAAGAAGAAAAGAGAGAATGAAATGGAAAAGAAGGAGAAAAATGAGAAGGACAAAAGAGGGGGAAAGGTGTTAAGATAACAGACAAAATATAAAGAAAAGGAATGGAAAGAAAAGAAGGACAGAAAAAAGGAAAAAGGACAAAGGGAATGACATGTAAAGGAAGAAAATAGGAAGAAGAGTGAGAGAAAGAGGAAAAGGATCAAATATGAAGAAAGGAAAGAAAAACTGTGAAATTCAGCACAAAAGTAGAGGAAGAAGAGCGACAGAACATGGAAGAGTGGGCAATGAGCAGAAAACAGGGAAAGATAAAGGACGATAAAGGGAAGGAAAGAAGGCCACGGAGGAGAGATGGTAAGAATAAAAAGAAACAGGACAAAAGAAAAGAGTGAACTAAATAAAGGATTGATAAAAAGAAATTAGGAAATGGAACAATAAAGAGAAGAGAAGAAGATGGATGAGAGTAAGAGACAAAGGAAAAAAGACTATGTGATTAAAAAGAAAAGAGAAATAAAAATATAAAGAAATCCAAAGAAAAAGAGAGACAGAAAAATAAAGGAAGACAGAGAGGAATGTTAAAAAGAAAGTAAGTGGTAATGGAAAGAAAGGGGAAGAAACAAAAGAGAGAGAGATAGAGAGAGAGAGGTTAAGTTAGGATGTTCAAACAGGTTTCCTTCTCTCTTTCTCACATACACACCTCTTCCTCATTCCTTTACCTCCCTGACCCCTCTCTCTCTTTCTTCCTCTCCATCTCTCTCCTACACTCTCTCACTCTCTCCATCTGTCTCATTAAATTAGCTTCCCGCTGCGTTAGCCCTATAGCCGAGCTCCTGCTACTCAGCACTCTGACCTGGCCCGAAGCAGGGGGTTATGGGTAACAGGCGGCATCGATACGTCCATCACGGAGATGGCAAACCCCCTGCTGAGCAGATCGAGCCCCACACACACACGTTATCACGCAATAAAAAAAACTAAACAAAAACAGAGGAGAAGTTCCTTTCGTCTGTTCCTCGCTCCGGCACTAATGAAGTGCGGTATTGACTGTTCCCGCTACGCTCAATTAGCCGCACAAATATATCCGAGTTCTAAGGCGTGCGCAGAAGAAGAACGAAACAGGAACACAAACACAAACATGGCTGACAAACTTGTGACAAAGCGCAGGAGGAAAGCGCTGAGATCAAAGAAACACTCCATGCTATGCTAATTGCACTCGTTAGCATCATAGATAATACATCTCCTGCTCCAACGTGCCTTCCTCCATATGCTAAGCCGAGTGATTAGCCTCCTGTTAGCATACGTCAAAGACGTGTTCGGCTTGAAGTTACGTGTTTCACATAAGGCTAACAGGAGCAATTAGCATCCAGTTAGCATTTATCAAAAGCTCTGATTTATACATTATAAATTCTGTGATAGCATATGTAATGCTAACAGGAGCAATTAGCATCCAGTTAGCATTTATCAAAGACTCCCTTTGGGATCTATACTGTACATTACACATGTGATATAACATGTAATGCTAACTTGCACAATTAGCATAGAGTTAGCATTCATCAAAGATTAGCTTTGAATCTATACATTATAAATTCTATGAAAGAGCATATATAATGCTAACAGGTGTAGTTAGCATCAAGTTAAAATTCATCAAAGACTTGCTCGAGATCTATGCATTATAAATTCTGTACTATAGCATATATAATGCTAACAGGAGTGATTACCATAAAGTTACCATTCATCAAAGACTAGATCAAGATCTATATACTGCTAACAGAAGTGATTAGCATCAAGGTAGCATTTATCAAGTATATAACAAACATTATCAGAGGTATTATACAAATCTTTAACTTTAGAAATAGCTTAGCAAACTGGTCAGCCAAATTAGCAAAAAGCTAGCATGCAAGCTAGGAAAGTTGATATTCAACTATTCATTGTGCTTATCATCATCAGCATTAATAGAGCTAACATGCCTTAGTTTTCAGCTTTCTATTTTTTCATTTATTTTCGTTTATCACACTCATGTATAATGTATTCACGTTTGCTAAACATTATAAGGCTAATGCATGTATTCATGGTATATGTTGATGGGACCCATGCTAGCTCTTCCTTCCATCTCGGTTTTATGCTAAATATGCATTTATTCAGCACTAAATTCGGTCTATGTTAACTAGAAGGTAGAAACTACCCACGTTTGCACTAAAGGCTCGGACGGTGTTATGTCGAGCCTTTAGTCGACATACGTTTTGCTGGATCGGGGGTAAAATTATGCTGGTGGGGTTAATTTTTTTAAGAGCTTTGAGTCTGAGTGTCCCGCAGGCCTGTTCGGATTTTGCTGACAGAAGTGATTAGCATACATGCTGCTAAGAGGAGCCGCGGCAGGGATGCAGATGAGATATTGTTCGGTTTAATTCCATATACGTGACATACTTCTACTCAGTACATTTTCTTATTTAAAAAAATCTATACTTTTGCGCCCCACATTATAAACAGAGACTCATTACTTTTCAGCTGATGATCACATAAAAGTGTGTTGACTTTCTAATATAAACATAAGCATTCATTGTGTCAATCACACCATACCGTGACCTGAGCTCCATCCCAATGTGGAAAGGACAGGAACACAACAGCTTCACCAATCCTAGTTTACAGACATGACTGGCAGGTCAGTATGAAAGTGCTGATTGATTAGTGATTAATTGGGTGGCAATGGTGACAGCTAGCTAAACTACGTAAGTAATGAAAGGCACTAACGATGCTGCCCGACATTCATTTAATTAGCGTCAAATCTTGTTTCCATCAATCTCTACTAGCCTTGTGCATTTATATAATCAACAGCATCGACTTTAACTATGTTTAAAATGCTGTTTATTAGTAACGTCAGATAGATATCCAGAAAAGTACTTGTACTTTTATACTTGAAGTACATTTTAGAGCACATACTTAGTACTTAAAAAAAAATAAGTATGGTACTACTAAGTATTCAATTATTTGCCACATGTACCTTACAGCAGAGTAAAACTATTTTTTTTCGCATATTAGGAAGCTGAGGTCAAAGCACCTCTCAGGGTCAGTCTGGATACAGCAGCTCTGGAGCAGATATGGTTAAGGGCCTTGCTCAAGGGCACAACAGTGCTACTGCACTTGTGGTGGAATACCATTTTAATCAAGTACTTATACTTTTACCTGGGCATTGAGTTCGTGCCACCTCTGAAAATGGACATCGATGACTAGCAAGATCTCAACTCATCATCATTATATCCACATTGTCAAGTCACTGATGTTTCCTTATGTAATGGGTTCGATTTACACGATCAGTTAGTGAGTGATGCAAAGAGTGATCTATACATATAATAAAACTGTAAAGTTTGCATGTATGGAAATTGAGGATATTTATAGAATAATTATTTGGGGGGGGGGACAAACGATAAGTACTAAAACACATCAAAATGCTTTTTTGGAATTTTTGTCTTTCTGTTTGTCTTTGTTTGTGCACGCACCACGTAAACGCATTTTAATGGAGTTTTCACAGGTGTATTTGGCCAAGCTTGAGCTTTCTTTCATCGCAATCGGCCCATGGGAAGTGAAGATATGCTAATTTAAAATTTAAAAGGAAAATGCCCGTATTTTATAAGGAATCGACCTTGGAAAATCATTAGTTCTTCTTAAAATTCAACAGAAGACATTTTGCAGGTAATTGTTGTTAAAATAAACATACCTGTCTTGTTTACAACATCATACATTTACATTGTCCACTTAAATGACTATAAAAACACAATTTACATTCAGGGGCAGTATAAGTTTCTGACATATCTGAGGCAAACATTAATATTCACTATAAATTTCTCCCATATTCAACATCACAGAACTTTTATATACAGTGCTAATTCTAGACTTAACAAGCCGTTTCTTAGTAATTTACTAGAACTACTGATTAAAATGTTATTCACAGTGCTTTCACAGGTTTAACATTCTAACTGCAGCTGTACTAAATACTTTATCACAAAAAAAAAACACCTGTTGAAAACATATGAATTTGTCTTATTAGAATATTCATCATTTTAGCCACATCAAGTGTTTTTCCGATTCATTCTAGGTTTTTTCATGTATTCATTTATTAGTAAATCTGAGGAAAATGCTAACATTTCTGACAGGAATATTGAATCAGGATTTCAGAGCTGGAGAATCTTTAATTGGGATTTTACCAAGACGTCTGAGAAAAATGCAGGCTTTTTTGATGAGTCCGTCTTGTCTCTAATTTTAATTGTAATGGCAAGCATTTTTATAGTAATTTACAATCATATCTGAGGAAAATTTTGGTATTTCAGATGTTGTCTAATTTTCTAATTTAACAAGCTAATGCTTGCTGTCCATGTTAACCTAGTTGCCTAGCAACAGTGCTTTCCTTTAACAATGAAATCGACATTGTACTGTATACTGTATGTTTAAAACTTTTTTGTGCATTTATTTTCTGGCATAATAATCCCTTCCAACATTTCTGGCATAGTTAGCATAGTTAGCATGCTATTTTCTTTTTTGTTGTTTTTTCTTTTTCCCTCAAGCTAATACTTATCACGAACGATGATGTAAATATGAAACCTGTTCTATGAAAGTGACAGATGGAGATACAATCTTTCCTCGCACTGTTGGCAGTTTGCTGTTAGCACCAAGCTAACTACAGATTGCAGTCGGAGAAAGGAGAGAAATTAGACACATCTAGATGACGGTAAGCTCCCGCTCAAAGACGAGCGAGCAGAAAAACCAGACAGGACCCTACGGCCTGGAAAAAAAAAAAAAGATCAAACAAACAACAACAACAGAAAAGAAGATTGACAGAAATAATAGAAAGTAAGATGGATGGAAAGAGAGGGGAAGACAGTCTTGGGGCAAGGTGGAGGGTAAATAAACCATGTGTCAAACACTAAAAATATGATCGGGTGTGTGTGTCATGAATGAGTAATACTCCATGGGAATCAGTCAGGATTTGTTAGATTCTCAATGACATCATCTTAATATGACTAAGAAGCTGCGCATCTGTGTCACACGGAGGCGACTAATTAACCGCTAGCTGAAAGATAAAGTGCCCCCACACAGCGCACCCTTTTTTGGTTGGTATAGCCCTGTTAATGCACAACGCCAACTTTGAACAGGAAGTAGGACACCATTTTAGATATAAAGAGAGAAGGGGAGCAGAGCATGCTGGGTTATATAGACATTCTTTTAGAAATCAATTCCACTAGCATCAGAGGAAATCAGCATGATGTAAGCATTTTTTATATATACACCTTAAGCTACACGCTACATCTTTGTTTTTTTTTTTGGTTGGTTTTCTTCTTTTTTAAAAAATTTTTTTTAGAGATTTGATATAATCACCAGCCTGTCCTCCTTGATCCAAGCTAAGCGTGTCAGATTTGACTCCTTTTGCTGGAACACTGGACTGTTCTGCTAAATTACTGCCAATGTTCATCTCTGAACAAACCTGCATCATTCTGCTGTAGCAGCAAAGCTTCAAACTATTTACACAGGGAGCAAACAGCTCGTATAAAAGCTTGACTCGAGCAATAAAACTAAGTGGACAGACTGGATCTGTGTGTTTGTGTGTGTGTGTGTGTGTGTGTGTGTTTATTTCTCCTGAATGTCGTTTATCATATAAAGCAAGAAAAAAAAGAAGAGAAATAATAATAATAATAAGAGATGAGCGTTACTAGAGATTCTAGTTTCGTTTCTGGTTGAAGATACTGGTTGTAGACACCCATTTTATATAATACAGCCGATATATTCCTCAAACCTGCCTGTAACATAAAACACACTCTACAGCTCTACAGCTGGCGGCAGATCAGTTAATAAACTCTAAAGGGTGACCTGAATCTAAAGCTGACTTGAGATCAGTTAATGTACTGTATAACTGACCTGAGAGGATCAGTTAGTATCCTCTGTAACTGACCTAAGATCTGTTAATGTATAAACCTGACCTGAGAACAGTTAATGCACTGCAAAGTTTTTGTTAAACATAAAATACAAATAAAAATGCTAAAGCCAACCTGAGATCTGCAAACACATCATAACATCATTAACATTAACCCAATTCGATTCATTTATTTACTTATTTAGTCATGTGTTTGTCGTGTTGCTCTGTTCCTCCTCGTCTTTCTTTCATTTTCTGCCATTAGCTCCGCCCACGTCTGCGGTGAAAGTTTCCCTTAATCTGGATTTTTTCCTTTAAAGGCTAAATGTGTTTCACTTCAATGAGTGTACTTTAATGAGACGCTTCTAAAGAAAGCCATCTTGCGTGCGTGTTTTGTAGGAGACGATGATGTTTATTCCCCACCGTGCGGCGAGATGATTAGCCGTCCATATATTTCCATAATTTGGCTCTCGCGCTCAGGGACCCCCGCCGCGTGACTCTAAACTCGTCTTTATGTTAGTAATGATGAGGGGTTTGGCCGGAGAAACCCCACTGAGACTCGAGCTTCAAATATTCATCAGTGCCGTCGGGCTGGGTGCGAACAACTAATAAACAACCAATCATGCACTCGGAGGAAGTGAGAAAGATGTGTGAGAGAGAGGGAGGGAGAGAGATGGAGTGAAAGTCATTATCTGAGAACCATCATGAAAGGAAAAACTTTAGGGAAAGCAAACTACTCTTTCATTTCTCTCCCTCTTTTTTTCTTGTCTGTTTCTTTTTTTCTCCGTCGGTCTGTCAGATCACAGAAGCTAGTAACACAACCTTGACTAAGCAGAACCAACACAAAGCAAGCAGTTGCACCAAAGCAATAGCATGGATGCGGTTGCCACAGTGATGAGAGGCTTGGTTACCGTGACGACCTATAACTCGGACCGGAATTTGAGGCGAGGCATAAGTCGGAGAGAGGCATTTATAACCAAGGCGTGTGTGCATGTGTGTTTGTGATTTTTGTCTATATTTCTTAATATGATAAAGATTTTTTTTAACTATGATGTTCATGTCAATATTATTTGGATGGATAACAAAATATTTGCAAATAGACTGCAAAAATATATATATATTTATATATAAATATATATATAAATATATATTTTTTAAATAAATAAAGGTACTTAACTAATGCTAATATATTTTTAAACATTTAAATCATATTCTTATAGCTGCATGCTAAAGCTAATATTTAATTACATGCAGCTGTTCAGCTAATACTCTGCATCTGACTAAATTACAGCCAGGCAATTTGAATGCCTAGCAGAGAATAAGTCAACATTTTAATCCTGGGATGATGGAAACACTCATGTGCTACTACGACCAAACAGACCGCTTTGGGAGAGCGGTGGTCTATGATGGAGGTTAAGTCCAACAAGTGGGAAGTGGTTAGCAGTGTGTTTTGGAGACGGTGGAGTTTGTGTTCTCGGGTTCAAGTCGCATCCCTCGCTGTCGATGAACGAGTGCGGCTTTGCACTGGAACAAACAGAGGCAGAGAGTCTGGCACATGAGCACCTTCTTTGTGTGTGTGCAGCACAGTCCCAAAGCCTGAGTCCAAGACATTTTGTGGTTAACAGTAAGTCCTGGAGACAGCGGACGAGGTTTTCAGCGCAAGAATCTTCCTCTAACACGTTTTCAGGGTTTTAATTCCCATCACTGACTGGTTTTAAGAGCTCGGCTGGACATGTGGCTTCATGCTGGAAGGGAGCGGAGGCAGAAAGTCTGGCAGCGGCTCTGATTGAGAGCATTACATACTAACAACATTAGTGTGTGTACTGTAGGGTCCGAAAGTCTGAATCCACTGCTGAGGTGAGATCCAAAACTAATTGTTTTGTCAAATAAGTGGACTTCTGGACCCTATTGATTGGGCTAATGTGGTTTGAGAGCCAGCTACAGAAGCTGTGATTAGCACATGGAGCTCAGTAGATCATTTTGCTCATTTCAACATCTAGAGTACTCGAATTTCCAAGAAAGCGGGTGAGGTTAGATATCACAAAGTCTTTGGAGGCTTGACAAATGTTAATAGCATCAGATTAGCCAATTAGCTGTGTTTAGCATCACATGATCATCTCACATCTCTGGTGTTCCTTGGTGATGCTCTGTATTGAAATGTGAGTTTCTGTAGGACATTTGAAATATTTTCAAGGTATATTACTCAACTCTGACTTAAACCACAATTTAATCATTTAAACTGCACTATTACCCAGTCAGTCCACATCATTAACAAGTTAAATCACTCCGATAACCAGTTAACTGCACTGGCAATCAGTTAAGCCACAATGCTAACCAGTAAACCACACCAGTAACCAGTTAGACCAGACCATTATTCAGTTGGACCTCACTTTGAACCAGTTGGACCACAATTCTACGCCGATTGGTGCCCAAATGTTTCCTTTTGAAACGCTTCCGTCAGTGTCATTGAACCACAGTTTCCAAAAGTCTCGCCCCTAAAATGCTCCTCTATCTCCCACCCACAATGCCCCTGACAAACGACAGACAAATCTGAAGTCACCCATTATGAACAGGCATGTATACGTTGCCTGATTGCTCACAACCCAGATATACCCCAGATATCCTAATAAATGTCCTTCAAAATAAAGCGTTTTCGACTCACAGACGCAGTAGCAGAGGATGATGGAGAGAAGGATGGACACGGCGACCGCGCTGAGAGCCGTGCACCTCCACGAGCAGTACTTGGACGACTTCTTGAACTTGAAGGCGCTGCGGGACAGCGTGTTACGAGGCAGGGGCCGCGTGGGGGGCGAGTACACCGCCCCCGTAGCCATGGTGTAGCCCGGAGTGGCCGTGCTGAACAGAGGGGTCGTTCCTGTGCCTGTCTTAAAGAGGAAGTGCCTGAGATAGAGACAGAGGGAAAAGGAAGAGAGACAGAAAGATACATCATCATCGTCGTCGTCAACAAAAACAACTATAGCTTCCAACAGTGTTAACGATCAGTTACTAGATTTGACGCAATAGCTTTAAACAAACATGCTCATGTGACTGGCAATGGCTATAAACTGCTAGCAAGTATAAACTTTTCTGCAAATTTTTAGATGCTTGTTTTGTGCCGTTGTGACGAACACTGTCAGCGTGAGCAAAGCTCACATTTCTATTTTACATTTTAACAATACCCGAGTTTGAACACGCTATGAATTTAGTAACATTAAACTATTAGCGTTAGAGCTGAAACAACAGAATAATAAATATACTAGCATGTTAGCAGTTGCTAGCAGTTTTAGCCAAACCAGTGATGTTCTTTTCTCAACCCTGTTAGCGTTAGCATCTTCAACACCCATGCATGGTTAGTAAAACATATCCTAGCATGCACCTTGATAAAATATGCTACAGGTAACAATTTTGTTGTATTGCACAACAGCTAAGCCAAGCTACACTTTAAAAGCTTTACCACTGCTAGCATTACAAGCGTTAGCATGCCTTCTAGCACATGCTCTGTCATTAATATAGTCACATAAGTAACTACAAAGGTGAAGCAAGTTTAGAGAAATGTTAGATTCATATGACGGAATGTATTTTGAGTTTGAAAAAATAACATTTTTGCAATTCTTTTGTATATTAAAAAGAATAAATCTATTATTTAAGTCTTGCACGCAGTGACATATACATACATACATACATCAGTACGTTAACAAGCTTTCCACTTGATCAGCTGCTGTAAATGTAATTTTTTTTTATATAAACTGCACTAACTAGAGGCATCTGCATTTGGGGAATTACACAGGTCGACCAATCCAATTCATTACGCTGCATTTTCCTATTAGCTCAGGCACCCTGGTGAGAGGTTTAGTGCTCCACACACATACACACACAAAGTTATAAAGCTTCCAGTATTATAAAACCCCTGCTGGCTAATGATTCATGTGTGAATGATTCAGCGTTCACTTTAGAGTCGTTAAAGACATTATAACTAACTTCACGATAATTAAACATAGGCTTTACATTATGTTCCTCCGTTGTTGTTTTTCCCTCAAAAGTCCATGAGTCATGTACAGTATGTTGTGTCTGCAGCTTGCTGCATCTCGAAACAAACCAGAGAAGAAAAGTTCTTTCCTGGAGTCACTGAATCATTTCAGTCATAAAAGCAATATCTGTATCAGTGAATTGTTTTGGTCATGGCAACAACTGTTCATCTGTCACCGATCAGTTTGGTGTTTGAGCCACTGATCAATTTTGGTCATGAGTGAGGTTTGTTGTTATAATGTACAAAGAATTGTTTTCTGAGTCAGTGAATCATTTCTGGTCATGATTGAGATTCATGCTTGTCTTGTGCAGCGAATCAGTTTTGAAGTCAGTGGATACATTATTTTCTTTTAGAGTGAATCAATTTTGAGTTACTGAATCATTTCAGTCATGACCAAGATTCACTCTTATACAGTGAATATATGTAGGAGTCAGTGAATCATTTTGGTCAAGACCAAAATTAATGTATTTTTTTTCGTGCAGTGAATGAGTTTTGGGGTCAGTGTAACATTTGGTCAAGACCAAAGTTGATTCGTTTTTTTTTTTTTTTTTTACAAGAATTTATAAATTTTTGACTCATTGAATCACTTCAGGCATGACTGGGATTAGCTCTTCTCCCCCACAGGGAATCAGTTTCGGACTCAGTGAATCATGTCGGTCGTGACTGGCTGGCTGGCTGACTGGCTGTCCTCTTATTCAGTCAGGTTACTAAATCGGTGAGTTCAATGAGTCGACTTCAGGTTTTCAGAGTCCAGAGCTTTCCCGTTCATGCAAAAATAAATTCTTAATATAAACTTGCTTTTCTTAAAGGACACAACATTGAATCATAGAGGAAATTTGACAGAGTTTGGTACAACTCATCACATCACTGGTAATGCTGAATACATTGTTTAGTGCTGTTGTGGAAAATGAAAAAACCTTTCATACATTTAGTTGTACTAAACAAATAAATAATGCACTTTAATACTGAACAGTAATTCTAATAGATATTAGTGTTTCCTGTATTTATAATAAAATAATAAATGTCGGAAATATTTATCATGTTATCTTTACAATAAGTACCTCAATGCACTTGTGAAAGAAGAGAGGAATAAAAACTGTGCACTCTACAACTGTGACATGACTATTTTTTTATTTTTGCAAAGTTACAAAAAAAACGATGCACATATGTACACCATGTACAGGCAGTTAAATATACTGTTCCTATGATGTCATAGATGTGTTACCACAATCTATCTGTGTAAAAAATACCTACTTTATAGGACAGGTAATGAAACATAAACAGTCTTTACACTGTTTAGCTCTACTATTTACTGAAACCCGCCATATTGGATTGGACCATTATAACACTGCGAATTCATCACATCCATAAATAAACGAAATAACACTAATGTTATACACACATAGCTTGCATGTGTGTGTGTATGCGTGTGTGCGTGTGTGTGTTTGTGTCTTCCAGGGATACAGAAACTAGACAAACAGATGATTCTAGCTCCGATATCAACTAACACAGAGCATTAAATCCAATTAGAGAGCTGTGTTTCTGTGAGCTTCCAGCATTTTAATGAAAAGACAGTGTGTGTGTGAGCGCGCGTGTGTGCGTGTGTATTGAGACAACAGTTGTCGCTGTCTCCGTGCAGCACAAAAGCGATCAATCTCCCCAATAAGAGCCACGACTTCGCCGTCGCCACACTGCAGTAATAATAAGGTGAAAATTGAGTGGAGGTGTGCTCTGCATTACAATTAAACCCAGAGTCCAATTAGGAAATTAAATACTGCTTAATTCATTCAGAAGTGTTACGAATCAATTTACACACAAGCTAATTTCCATGACACCTATAAGAATTTACAAAGTGCATTTCACCGTCATGTGAGTCTGAGAGCCTGTACTATACCGCCCCAGCCTGCCTTTGTTTGTTTGTTTGCTTGTTTACGTTTTATGGCATTTCATCATTGTAACATTTAATATTAAATTTCATACCGTTTAGAATCACTCAGTTCAGAGCTGACCTTTGTGTTCAAATTCAGAACTGTTCTTTCATTCATGTAATTTTGGTTAAATTCTGCATCACTCTTTTTGTTCACTTTGAGTTTAGAATAGTTTGTTAAGATCAGAATAAAGCGGTTCCTTTTGTTCAAGTCAGATCTGTTCCTTTGATTCACTTCTGAGTCATTAGTTCTGATTTGTTTTTTTAGTTCAGATGAGTCACTCCTTTTGTTCAGTTCTGAGTTGTTCAGTTCTGAGTCATTCTTTTCGTCCAGTTCTGAATAATTCTTTTTGTCTAGTTCTGAATCATTTTTTTCTATTTAGTTCTGAATCATTTTTTCTATTTAGTTCTGAATCATTCTTTTTGTTAAGTTCTTAGTCATTCGTTTTGTTAAGTTCTTGGTCAATCTTTTCATTTAGTCCTAAATTATTCATTTTATCCAGTTCTGAATCATTCCTTTACTCCAGTTCTGAATCATTTCTTTACTCCAATTCTGAATCATTTCTTTTGTCCAGTTCTGAATCATTCTCTTTGTTCAGCTCTGAATCATTTCTCTTGTCTAGTTCTGGGATGTTCTTTCTATACAGTTTTATTCGTTCTGAATTATTCCTTTTGTTCAGGTCTAAGTACCTCATTGTTCTCCGTTTATTAAATTATTATTATGGTTCAGTTCGGAGTCGCTCTATCCGTTCAGTTGTAAATCATTATTTTTATTCAGTTGAGAGTGATTTCTTTCTTTAAGTTCTGAATTGTTACTTAACATTCAATACAGAGTATTTTTTCCTGCTTCTTTCTTTTTTCATTTCATGACTGCAAAAAGCAAAGTGTCCACTTTATTCACTTTGAATAAATTCAAAACACGTTTTAATGGCTTCAGTTTTAGCTAATCATGGTAGCAATGCTGATATTGCCATAATACTAGCATCTAACATTACATTGCTAGTAGCTGATTAGCCAACTTTTTTTTTTTTCAACAAAATAAAGTAACAATGTCAGTAGGATGTTCAGACGATTAGTCATGAGGTAAAGCTAACATCTAATCAGGTTTAATCATGTTTAGTTTCTTTGGCTTTACATTTAAAAAACAAGACTTCCTTAAAAATAATTTCTGAGTGAAAAAAGAGCAAAACCATATAAATAAAAACAACAAACACCCCCCCAAAAAAACAAAAACAAACAAACAAACAAACAAAAACAAAACAAAAACAGAAGATAGGTTTAGTTAGCACTGTTCTTATTCTACTGAGTAGAACTACTAAGTCATGCTAATCATGCCAACATGGTTAATAATGTCATAATCATGCTGCTAGATTGTGTTAGAGTTTATGGAGACAAGAACAGATAGAAGTTTCCTGACTAAACAACACTCATATGCTCATTAGCTTTAAACAAATTACATGATAAGTAAATAAATGTTTTTTTTATTTTTTATTTAATTAGCATGAAACTGCTAGCATCAGTTAGCCGTTGAGAGTGAAAATGAGCTGTGGTGTTCTGTAAGTGTGGAATGTAAGAAATGTTGGGACATTTTAACTTAAAAACAGTTAATTCTGTTCTGGTAGGGTCAGATTTGGGGGGGATTTATTTATTTACTTATTTATTTACTTATTGATTGATTGATGAGTTTGGTCTCAGTTTATCAGCGGTCACATACCCGTCTCCATAGCCGCCCTCTTGGCTCACGGGATTCAACGCATCCATCTCTATCAGGCTCTCATGGCCGTTTTGGAGAACTGCTTGCTTTGTTAATTTTCTACATGAGGGAGATGGAGATACGAGAGACAAACAATTAGGAGAAGATGTGAGATAGTCACGCTCGCTCTCATTACGAGCCACTGAGACTCGCGAGGGAGGGAGAGAGTTCAGATCAGCACTCAGGCAGGCAGGGAGAGGGGAGGACTACACACACACACACACACACACACACACACACACACACACACACATACACACACACACAGAATCATACACTCCTGTATTTCCATGGAGGTGTATATACAGTAATGTCTTACATTTCTACATCACTTTGTGTTATTTTGTGTGTGTGTGTGTGTGTGTGTGTGTGTGATATACACCCCTGTGCTGTTCTGATTGGTCAGAAGGTGTAGATTAATTCTCCATAACAGCTGATCTAACAGTAGCGCAGGTTTGTACAGTATCAATGCGCTCGTTTCAACCCGACTGCAACAGGGACGTGAACATGACATGAACATGAGCTCCACATGCACAGATAGAGTCCTATGAGAATGTGTGTGTTTGTGTGTGTGTGTTAGACAGTTATGGAAGGAGTCTCAAGTGTCAGGGGTACAGCTGAAATTCACCCATCCTGCTTTTTTTCACTTCTTTTTCCTGTCTCTTCTTTCTTTCTTTCACTTCTTTTCCCAATTTCTTTCTTTATTTTTTCCCACTGCCTTTCTTTTTTGCCTCTTTCTATTTCACATCTTTCTTTCTTTCACTCATATATCCCATTTTCTTAGTTTCTTTCTTTCTTTTTTCACATTTCTTCCCATCTCTTGTATTTTTTCTTTCACTTTTCTTTCCCATATTTCTTCCTTTGCCTTATATTTACTTCCTATTTATTTTCACTTATATTTTCCATTTTTCTTCCTGTCTTTCTATTTCATATCTATTTTTCATCTGTTCTGCCGTTTCTCTTTCTTTCTTTTGTTTACAACAATTCTTTTGTTATATTTCTGGTGTTGAACATGAATAAACCATGAGCTACACTACTGTGGCATCAGAGGAATAAAGCAGAAGGTGCAGTTACAGACCGCACCCCAGTCCTGATTCTCCAGATGATGACGCCCCCCCCGCACCCTTTTATTACATTGTTGATAAAAGCGCTGTAGCCGCTCTCTTGTCTTATTCCTCACTCACATCAGCCTGATAATTTCAGACATTGATGAAGAATTATAACATGAACCTAAAATCTGATTAATAATCCCTGAGAAACACTAAAAACCCGCAGCCTCCAGTTCCACACGCTGCACCCAGCCTTCCTCATCAGATTTATATTGGTATTCAGACCACATCACAAACACCCCACCCCTCCAACACCCCTCCCCCTGAGCCCTAACGGAGAAATCAAACTCTAATTGATCCTTCAATAATTACGCTGCGCTTTTAAGAACCTATTTTACATGAGCTCACAGAAACGACGATGATTAACGAGAATTAAATTCTGCTCGCTCTCTGATGCCTTTTATAGACTCGCTGTACCTGCACACTTCAGGAGGCTCGCTTGGGCCCTCAAAGCACCTGATTTTATCGCAGGGTTTAATAAAGTGAGACGTGAAAACGTTCCAGACGGCGAAAATTAAACACCATTGTTGAGGTTTTAAAGGAGACGTTCAGCGCGAAGATTTTAACACCTCGATGCCTCCTGTACCTGAGAGACAAACCTGAACAGATGAAGATCAAACATTTGGTGTGTGTGTGTGTGTGTGTGTGTGCGTGTGTGTGTGTTCAGACTGTGAAATTTGTACAAAAAGTTCTTACCGTCTAACCTTACCAGGCTAGTCTGAGTCTGAGGTCATAGAAAGATTAGATCTATTTTGTTGAAAGTTAGTGAATCTTAGCTATCATGGATTACACTGCCCTTTTTATTGATCAGCAAATACCACTCAGGAAACATGCTGGAGGGGTTATCAGGGGTCGACCGAAAATACTGTGGAGATACGATTGGCTCCTTTTCCATTCACCAACATGGAAATAGGCTAAAAACTGTACTGTCACAGCAAGAGAGACAGAGTAGCTTCACATTTAGCCTTGCGTTACAATGTTTCACTCAAGTGTACATTGTCACCACACATCTGTACACAGTCACTACACAACATCTGTACATGATCACTACACAACATCTGTACACCGTCACTACACAACATCTGTACACAATCACTACACGTATCACAGTCACTAAACAACATCTGTCCACAGTCACTAAACAACATCTGTACACAGTAACTACACAACACATGTACATAGTCACTACACAACATCTGTCCACCGTCACTACACAACATCTGTCCACCGTCACTACACAGCATCTGTACACAATTACTAAACAACATCTGTACACAGTCACTACACGTATCACACAGTCACTACACAACATCTGTATACAATCACTACACGTATCACACAGTCACTAAACAACATCTGTACACAGTCACTACACAACATCTGTACAGAATCACTACACGTATCACACAGTCACTAAAAAAATCTGTACACAGTCACTACACAACATCTGTACACAGTCACTACACAACATCTGTCCACAGTCACTACACAACATCTGTCCACAGTCACTACACAACATCTGTACACAATCACTACACAACATCTGTACACAATCACTACACGTATCACAGTCACTAAACATCTGTACAGTCACTACACAACATCTGTACACAATCACTACACGTATCACACAGTCACTACACAACATCTGTACACAATCACTACACGTATCACAGTCACTAAACATCTGTACAGTCACTACACAACATCTGTACACAATCACTACACGTATCACAGTCACTAAACATCTGTACAGTCACTACACAACATCTGTACACAATCACTACACGTATCACACAGTCACTACACAACATGTGTACACAGTCACTACATAACATCTGTACACAATCACTAAACACATCACATGGTCACTACACAACATGTGCAGTCATTCACAACACATCTCTGCATAATTACTACCCAACATCTGTATGGTTACTATCCAACAACTTTACGCAGTTACTACACAACATCTGTACAGTCACTACACAACAACTGTAGTCACTACACATAGCTACACAGTCACTACAGAACTTCTGCAGGCATTCACTACATCTCTGCACAGTTACTACCCAACACCTGGTTAGTTACTATCCAACATCTGTACGCAGTTACTACACAACATCTGTACATTTACTACACAGCATCTGTACAGTCACTACACAACATCGGAACAGTTTTTACATTTGCAC
The DNA here is from genome assembly GCA_003987875.1 of Clarias batrachus. NCBI lineage: Eukaryota > Metazoa > Chordata > Actinopteri > Siluriformes > Clariidae > Clarias > Clarias batrachus. The sequence continues at coordinate 279,444 of QMIH01000775.1, read as the reverse complement.
ACAGTCACTACACAACATATGTACACAGTCACCACACAATATCTGTACATAGCCACTGCACAACATCTGTACAGTCACTACACATAGCTACACGGTCACTACACAACTTCTGCAGTCATTCACTACACATCTCTGCATAGTCACTACCCAACATCTGTATAGTTACTATATAACACCTTTATGCAGTTAATACACAGTACAGTGTAGTACACTACACATATCTCCACAGGCATCACACATCTGTAGACAGTCACTACAAATCTGTAGAGACACTACACAACACATGTGCAGTCACTACACAACATCTGTATCGTCACTACACAACACCTCTACACATTTACTGTATTTCACATCTGTAGTCACTACAAAACATCTCTACATGTCATTACACGCCTGTACACAGTCACTACACAATTTCTGCACTCATTCACTACACAACATCTGTACACAGTCATTACACAACATCTGTACACTGTCATTACACATCTGTAGTCACTACACATCTGTACACAGTCATTACACAACATCTGTACACTGTCATTATATGTCTGTACAGTCATTACACACCTGTACACAGGCATAACAAAACTTCTGCAGTCATTCACTACACAACTCTGCATAATCACTACACAACATCTGTACACATACATTACACATCTGTACAGTCATTACACATTTGTACACAGTCATTACACAACATCTGTACACAAACATTACACAACATCTGTACAGTCATTACAGATCTGTACACAGTCATTACACAACGTCTGTATAGAGTCACTACACAACATCTGTACACAGTCATTACACAACATCTGTACACAGTCATTACACACCTGTACACAGTCATAACACAACTTCTGCTGTCATTACACAACATCTGGACACAGTCATTACACAACATCTGTACAGTCATTACAGATATGTACACAGTCATTACACAACGTCTGTATAGAGTCACTACACAACTGTACACAGTCATTACACAACATCTGTACAGAGTCATTACACATCTGTGCACAGTCATTACACAACATCTGGACACAGTCATTACACAACATCTGTACACATACATTACACAACATCGGTACAGTCATTACAGATCTGTACACAGTCATTACACAACGTCTGTATAGAGTCACTACACAACATCTGTACAGTCATTACACAACATCTGTACAGTCACTACACAACATCTGCACAGTCACTATGTGTTATCTGTATACAGTCACCACACATCTGTACACTGCGAGTCAGAAACGAGTGTTAAGGAGTGACAGACACACCACACACACACTTTAGCAGATATTTGATTAAGGGATTAAATAAATTGAAAGTGTAATTCCAACTCTACACAGAAAAAAATATGTTTCATTACGCTCCTAATTACTGATGAGAGAAAATAATAATGATTCAGAAAAAATCTGAAAGACACATCTGAAAAGTTAGTGACATTAAATCTGTAAATGTCAGGAGTGATGCAGTAAACACACACGCAGCGGTTATTAATGCAGCTGTGATTAATGCGCTGAATTCTTAAACCATAAAGCCCAGATCACTTATACTGACGTGCAGCATCTATCTTTTTCACTCACTGTCATTACTGCTGTCTTCTGTTCTTTATTTTACTCCCATTTTCTTCTTCTTTTTCTCTTGTGTACTGTTCTCATGTTACTGTTATGTACTGGTATATTTTATTCTCTTTCTTTTGTCATTCTATATTGTCTCTTTTTATTCTTTTTTCCATCTTTTACTTCCATTTTCTTCTGTTTCCTTTTTACTTCCACACTTTCTTCTTGTTTCTTTCTTTCATTCTTTCTTTCTTTTTTCTTTCTTTGCCCAGTTTCTCCTTATTCGTTTTACTTTTCTTTTTTCCCTTTTCTATTTTTTTTCTTTCCCATATGTTTTCTTTCTTTCTTTCTTTCAATCCTATCTCTACTGGCTCTCCTCTCTCTGTCCATCTTACTTGTTAATGTTTCTTTTTATCCTTAATATCCTGTCACTTTCTTTTAGTTCATTTCTAAATTTTTCTCACGGTTCGTCCTCATCCTGCTGTCTCTCTCTCTCTCTCTCTCTTGTATCTCATGAGGAAACGTATATCTAGGTTAAACTTAGTATTTGTAACTTTCTCTCACTCTGACACTCGATCACAAAAACTTCCTGGGCTTGTGATTGATGGATTTCAGATTTCAGCAAGAAAAGAGAAAGAAGAGAGCGAGAGAAGAACAGAGGTAAAAGGGAAGGAGAGATGTGTGTGTGTGTGTGTGTGTGTGTGTGTGTGTGTTCGTGCAGGTGAATGTAAATGGAGTGTGTTGTTATTCTCGGAGCTCTGTTCTCTCGTCCCGCTGCATGGCGATGACTTCCGGCGCTCCGAAAACTTTTTTCTTTAAAGCACTCGGAGTGGAGGAGGAGGAGAGAGAGAAGGAGAAGGGGGAAAAAACTCAATTTAAAACTCTCTGAGCACTTCCTCTTCCTTTATGCACACACACACACACACACACACACCCACGCAGACACACACACACTTGTCTCAAAATGGACAAAAACTTTCTAAAAACTGAACACACAGCTCAAAGGCCCTCAGTAACTTTCCGGAGGTCCTTGGTGATTCCCATGATTTTAGCTTTGTGACACGTCGTGTTATTCTGTGGTTATAAAGGGATGGACACGATCAACTCCATCACAGCAAAGCACAAACCTCCCCCACAGCATTGCACCACCACCACCAGTCTGAAGCACTAAAACAAGGCAGGATGGATACATGCTTTCATGTTGTTTACACCAAATTCTGACCGTGCAATCCGAATGTCCGAGCAGAAATCAAGATTCTTCAGACCAGGTGATGTTTTTCCAGCCTCCTATTTTGGTACACATGAGCCCATGTCAACTGTAGGCTCAGCTTTCTGGTCTTAGCTGACAGAAGTGGCACCCGGTGTGATCTGCTGTTGCTGCGGCCCATCTGCTTCAAGGTTCGAMGTGTTGTGTGTTCAGCATACCTCAATTGTAACGAGATGTTGTTTGAGTTGTTGTTGCCTTTCTATCAGCTCGACCCGGACTGGCCAATCTCCTCTGACCTCTAGCACCAACAAGGCATTCTCACTCAGAGAACTGATAGCACAGGATAGTTTCTCCTTGTGAAATATTGAACCTATGTATATGTAATAATACATAGGACTAATCTGACCTAAAGCACCTTTAAAGGTTTAGTTATTAAAATACTTTCATTCATTTACATACTTATATTTATAATAAATATCTGATATAGTATTCATTTCTAATATATTAATAATATAATAATAATATATATAATAATTTCTATAAATATTAAAAACTGTTTTATGAAAGAGAAATGCGTGCAGCCTACCCTTTTTTAAATGAATGAATTAACTAATTTATTTATTTATTCATTTATTATCTTATATACATATCTGCAAACTCTTGGTGTATGCTGGTGATGTAGTTCAAAACTACAACTATTAAACAACTATCCAAATCTTTTTGTCTCCCGGTTTAATAGTACAATATGCATGTACAGAATTTACAGACAGCGATTTTTGTAGCCTTAGACACAGAAACCACACACACACACACACACACACACACACACACACACACACACACACACACACACAACACGCTAAGCAGTTAAGCAAGAGGTTAACATGACAGAATGCTAACTGTGACTAGAAAATGTGGCACTGATGACACAAATTTTACGTTGTAACCAATATTTATTTGTCCAGTACTAACTCTGAGTGTTTACGTGTGTGATCCTAGAATTTTACAAAATAAAATTTCAAAAAGAAAAAAAAAAACTAAATTAAAAAGAAATCAGCATGTTTGTGTTGATGTTATGTTTGATACCGAGGGCGGAGCTTAAGACAGATTTAATCGGATGATGAATCATATATCTAATCTCTGTTTAATTCTTTTAAATTCATACAGATATTTAAGGGTTCTAATTTGGTTCTCTACATTATCATGCCTGTGCACTTAACTGGCTCTAGCTACTTAAAACCATCAGGCTAGGATGAGCAGAAAAAAACAAAACAAAGAAATACAGTAATGATATCACATGATTAGGCTTGTGATTGGTTGCAACTTAAGAATGCAATTTAAGCTCCGCCCCCACTGACATGACGGTGCTTGTCGCTGGGTGAAATCAGGCCGTGCTCCACTAACACGTTTTTAATTCCCATCTCTGATGTTAAAAGCTCAGCTGGATGAGTACGAGAGAGA
>QMIH01000775.1:257924-269417 GCA_003987875.1 Clarias batrachus | reverse complement strand
GGATGGACACTGGACAATTTGCAGCCCCAGGTTGAGTGTGTGTGTGTGTGTGTGTGTGTGTGTGTGTGTGTGTGTGTGTGTGTGTGTGTGTGAGTGTGAGAGAGAGAGAGAGAGTGTGTTATTTTCTATTTAAATTATTTCGTTACTGATTTGTGTGTTTTATGGTGGTTTGTGTTAGCCAGTGACCCCGTGTTTTTCTCACTTTCAGCCTCAGTGTGTATCTAAACATAATTCTCTGGGATTCAGGCGTTTAACTCTCCAAAGTGCAGAATGACACTAAGAATGTTTATCGCCTGACCAATCAGCACGCAGCTCAGGGGAACAAACACTATGGGGCAAAATTCATCTCACACACGAGCTCAGTCAGAACCTGTAAGTGGATACGATCTGTTATAAGGTAGGAGTCTGTGTTATCAGAGTTGCCATGGCTACAAAGTATAGTTGTTTTCTCTCTCAGGATAGTTGAGTTGATATTGACATCTAAAAAAATATCAAGTGTTAGCTGTGTAATAACACAAAAACTGTGGCTAAATAAATGATTAAAACTACTCCTAACTGTGGGAAATACTATGTGAAATCAGTTTTATCTTTGTAAAAAAGATCTAAAATCAATCTCAGGTTTGTAAAGAAGATCTGAAATCAGTCTCAAGTTTGTAAAAAAGATCTGAAATCAGTTTCAAGTTTGTAATCAGTCTCAGGTTTGTAAAGAAAATCTGAAATCAGTCTCAGGTTTGTAAAGAAGATCTGAAATCAGTCTCAAGTTTGTAAAGAAGTTTTGAAATCAGTCTCAGGTTTGTAAAGAATACCTAAAATCAGTCTCAGGTGTGTAAAGATTTTAAATTAGTTTTAGATTTGTATAGAAGGTCAGAAACCAGCCTCAGAGTTGTAAAGATGATCTGAAATTAGTCTGGGCATTGTACAGTACAAAAGATCTGAAATCAGTTTTAGCTTTGTAAAGAAGACCTAAATCAGTCTCGGCTTTGTAAAGACTATCTGAAATTAGTCTCAGACTTGTAAAGAATGTCTACAATTAGTCTTAACTTTGTACAAAAGATCTGAAAATAGTTTTAGCTTTGCAAAGAATGTCTACAAATAGTCTTAGCTTTGTAAAATTAATAAAAGCCAGAATAAAATAACTAAAATAAATCTTAGATGTGTATAATTCTATGTGTACAGTTAGCTAAAATCAGCATTAGCTTTGTGACAAAATGACAATTTTTTTGTAAAATTATCTAATAGCTAAAACACTAGTCTTCGCTGTGTAAAAAGACAAAACGCAGTCTTCTGCTCTTCAACCAAAATCAGTCTAAAACAGGGGTGTCCAAATCCAGTCCTGGAGGGCCAGTGTCCAACACAGTTTGGTGYTTCTTCTTCTCAAACACAGCTGATTTAACTAATCTGTTAATTACTAGGTTCAGTGGGTGTGTTTAGATGTTGGTGAAGTACAAACAGTGCTGGTCACTGGCCCTCCAGGACTGGATTTGGACACCCCTGGTCTAAAACATCCAGCATGTTACACTACCTGCTGTTAGTTGCTTAGTCTAAAAGTGTGTAGTCTTTGCAAATACGTGAATTAATGATGCAGAGCAATCAGTGTTACAATAAGTCTTAGATGTGTAACAAATCATCAATGTTAGTTACAGATATGCAAATTTATAAATAAACATCAGTTTAAGAGACTAATATTAAAATGAGTCTTGTGTAAAACAAATAAAATAGTCTTAGCGTGTTAATAATAATTGTTCTCAGAGGGACAGTGATGTTTAAATATTTTGTTTACAAAGGATGGACACTGGACAATTTGCAGCCCCAGGTTGAGTGTGTGTGTGTGTGTGTGTGTGTGTGTGTGTGTGTGTGTGTGTGTGTGTGTGTCGACCATTTATCTCCAAATAACCGCAAATAAAATTAGCTGAAATTAGCATAAAAAAACAAAAACCTAGTTAGGTAATTTAGGTAATTAGGTAATTTTCTATCATGCACAAAGCCATGACTTCTCACTTGTCCCTATGATGTGTGTGCAAATGATATGTGTGTGTGTGTGTGTGTGTGTGTATTATTGCATGTGCTAGCATGTTAGCATCACTCACCGGCTCTCCAGCGGCACATTGCTGCCCAGGACCCAGCTGTCCTGCAGCGGGACGGACTCGGGTGTGGTGGGCAGCTCGGCGGGCGGAGGAGGGGCGGGGCTTCCGTTCCGCCGGCCAATCACTGAGCTGTGGTTCAGCGCCGTCACCAACGGCTTGTGTGGGGGAGGAGCCGGAGGCAAGGAGGGAGGAGCCGACTGGCCCTGCTGATGCTGATTGGCCACTTGCTCTGTGGAGACAAAAAAGAGCTTATTTAGCCATACATGCTAACAGATCATTAGCAATGCTAGTCAAACTTTCACACGCAATATACAGTATATATATATATATATTTAATGGGGTATAAATGTTTGGGGTACTATAGTTTCACGATCTGCAAACATCTATACTGTGATGCTAACCGTTAGCCAATATAATTTTTCATCCCGTTAGCTTAATAAGCAAATAGCTTATGAGAATAAATGGTAGCATGACAATAATAATTTACTGAATTTTAAATTAAATGCTAGCAATGTCATGCTAACTGCCAGCTGTGTGATGCTAACTCGGGCAAATCCTGAGTTACTGGAAACATGACCTAAAGAGCAAAAGAACCAAAATACTTGCGATAATGAGAAAGAGTGGTAGCGAATAACGCTAACTGCTAGCTTCAATTCTCCTGACAATCGTTAAGCTGAAGAACTAGAAGACATTTGGGATTTTAAAATAAAATAAACACTGCAGTTGTTGTTTCACTATGAAAATGCGTGGAAACAGTGCTAATCAGGAGGATTAGCCGCTAGCGCTAAAGCATTTGGCAGATGTGTGTGTCGTCGTCTGTAATTAATCGTGGTGTTAAAGTCAGAGCGCGAGCATGGATTAGAATTTTTAACATCTGGGAGACGTTAGAGAGGAGCGCTGATGGATTTAAATGTTCAGCAGTTTCTCTCTCTCTCACACACACACACACACACACACACACACACACACACACACACACACACACACACACATATGTGCAGATACAGGAATGATTAGAGGTCTCTAATTGTGAGCTCTGGTTTAAGGATTGTGGCTGAAACTACGTTCCTGATGGCCAAGATCATAACAAACCCCGGTGTGTGTTTACGTCTCCGGCACGGTGATGTTTTTTTTTAACACTCGTTAAGATCTTTCTGAACTCAAGTCACGTGTGAAGAGAGAAAACGTTTAACTCCTCGTGCACGCGGATTAAATATTTAGGGCTTGAGTATTAACAGGCATGATGTGATGATCTGCACAGGGAGGAAATGCTAACGTGGGAGCCGTAAGTTTTTATTGCGTGTTAGCAGTGATCTAACACACACACACACACACACACGCACACACACACGCGCGCGCGCACACATGCGTGTAGATAGAAAGCGAGACAAAAAGAGAGAGAGACAGACAGGGAGTAAGAGAGAGAGAGAGAGAGATAGAGAGAGAGTATGAGAGACGGACAGAGTGTAAGACAGACAGAGACAGAACGAGAGAGCTAGATAGATATTGAGATAGAAAGAGAGAGAGTCGGAGGTTAGGACAGAGAATGAAAGAGATGAAGTGAGAGGATGACAGAAAGTAAGAGGGAGGCAGAGAATGACAGAGCCAGACAGAAAGTGAGACGGGTAGAGCATGAGAAGGACAGACCGGGAGTGAAAAATAGAAGGACAGCGAGTAAGACAGAGAGGGAGAGAGAAAAAGTGATGAAGAAAGAAAGCAACAGGCAGGTGGAGAAAGACACAGACAGGCAGAGAGAAAGAGATAGAGACAAGAGACAGAGATAGATAGAGACAAGAGACAGAGACAGACAGAGAGAGAGACTTAGAGAGTAAGACGGAGAGTGAGACTGAGAGAGGACGACGCAGAGAGAGAGAGAGAGAGAGAGAGAGAGAGACAGTAAGTTCTCACAGATGGGATGTGTGCTGCCAAACAGTCCTCCCCAAAAGGCTGCCATGTGTTATTTATACAGCACTCGGACAGGACTACCTCACAGTGCCAGGTCTCTCTCTCACACACTCACACACACACATTCTCACACACACACACACACACAGAACAGAATCACAGAGCGGACGGTGAAGTGAGAAATCGGTCACAGCTCAGAATTCCTTCCAGATATTCACCTCTCTCTCTCTCTCTCGCTCTCTCTCTCTGTATATAATATTTTCACTTATGATATATCTCACTCAATCTGTATTTCTGTTTTATACAGTATTTATCTACACACACACACACACACACACATACATATACATCACTTGTGTTCATATCTCTTTATTTATTTATTTCTATATGCTTCACTTCTTTTCATTCATTTATTTATTGCAACATCCTTTCCATGATACGTTTCTATTCCTCTCACCGGTTCTCTGGTTCTTACTTTCATTCTTACATTCGTTCTTTGATCTGTTTCTCACGTGTGCATTTATAGTCTTTCTTACTTTCTTCTTTTTTCTGTATCGCACTTGTTCTTCTGGTTCATTTTGTTTCCTGATTCATTCATCCACTTTTTCAGTCTGCATCTCTCACTCGTCCTTTTCTTTCATTTAGTCCATTCACTCTTTCTTCTGATACTTTTCTTTCACTCTTTCTTTTCCACACCTCCCTTCTCCCTCTATCACACCCGCCATAAACTTAACCCTCATAAATTTCCTTTTTTCCCCAGCGCTCTAGTTCCTCCTTCCTCCTCTTCTCCTCCTACTCATTCTCTCTCTCTCTCTCTCTCTCTCTTACACACACTCGCTCTCTCTGTTACTCACGATGATTTGTGTTTATTTAGTAAATCCCCACCGTGCATTGCCAGACAGACGAAATGATAAGGAAGCAAGATGGAGGGAAATAAAGGTGTTTGCATGTGTGTGTGTGTGTGTGTGTGTGTGTGTGTGCGTGTGTGTGTGTGTTGTGTTTCACTGCAGGTCAGTGGGTCATCGATATGAGCTGATCTGGCGGGAGTTGACGAGGGTGTACACATCCTGCCTCAAGGGTGTTTCCACTCCTACTGACACACACACATGCATACACACACACACACGCAAAGTGCTGCCTCAAGATGGGCCTGAACCCAAACAAAGAGACAAAGACATATCTGTTCTGTGTCCAAAGCTCAGATGGGATTTGCGCACCACACACACACACACACACACACACACACACACACACACACATAAATATGGCCTCTTGAGGCCACCACCAGCACTAGTGCATAATTGTAGTCTCAGAGATGACGCTTCAAAAATTCTAAGGAAATCAGCATGCTTGTTCTGTGTGTGTGTGTGTGTGTAATTAGCCCAATAGACAGTCTCTCTCTTTAAGACAGAGCGCCAATTTTACAGTCCATAGCAGTAATTTCAGTCGGGAATGCGCGGCTATATAATAAGAGAAAGCAGACAGATCTCTCTCTCTCTCTCTCTCTCTCTCTCTCTCTCTCACACACACACACACACACACACACACACACACACACACACACACAGGCTGCTCCATTCACAGGATTTCAGGATTATTTCAGGACACAGAACACACACTTGGCTCTCCTGTTCAGTTGTCATGCTGAGTGACATTCTCATTCCCACCTGCTTGTGGAGGAATTGGGATTGATCCTGTGCGCTCCTGGAACAAGTCGGACCAAATCCCTCAAACCAACCCCACCTGCTCCTGAAGGAATCCACACCGATCTGACACATCAAACTTTAAGCAGCCCCACCCTCTCCTGTATAGAGTCTGACCAATCCTGTCTAATCCTGGGACTAATCCCACCCACTCCTGCACATAATTAGATCAATCCCTCAATTGCGCAGAAAGTTTGAAATCTCACCTGCTCCAGTAGAAAGTCTAATCAAGTCTGCCCATGCCTGTAAGAATTCTGTCCAATATTCCCTGTACTTGAAGGAATTCTAAGCCAGCCTGCCCATTCCTTGGGGAATTCTGTCAAATCCTACACAATTGTGAAGAAATTCTGACCTACTTACTAACAAAAGACTGGTGTTGAGGAGTTGTAACCATTCAAGGAATTCTATCCAATCCTATTCATAGGAGGTCTGACCAAACCCACCCATTCCCATAGGAATTATTACCAAACCCACCCATTCCCATAGGAATTATTACCAAACCCACCCAATCCCATAGGAATTATTACCAAACCCACCCAATCCCATAGGAATTATTACCAAACCCACCCAATCCCATAGGAATTATTACCCAAACTACCCAATCCCATAGGAATTCTGACCAATCACAACTGTTCCTGTAGAAATTATGTCCAATCCTACCCATTTTCGTAGGAATTCTAACTAATCCCACCCATTAATTTAGGAATTCTGACTAACCCCACCCATTCCCATAGGAATTCTGACCAATTAATTTCCCACCATTTCTATAGGAGTTTGGACCAATCCTACACATACCCAAAAGAATTGTGACTAATCCTATGCACTTCATTCAGCAGTAAGCCTGACTAATCCCACACAATAACAGAAATGTAACAAATCTATCATGCTCATTCTGAAAGAAAAGAAAGAAATTTCCGACCAATCTCAATATATCCTGCCAAACTTATTCGGCTCTTCTACCCAAAATATTCCTCTTTTACAACCAAATCCCAAACCGGCTCAGGACGAAGTAGTCATCTTGATATAAACTCATTCATATCACAAATCATTCCTTGAGATGCCCCAGACACACACACACACACAGACACACACACACACACAGCTGTCAAACGTCACACTTCTTCTCCGTGATGTCTCTGTTAATCCGTCTCAGTTTTGCCACCATATGGTTGTAACACAAGTTCCAGTCGGCCAGTTTGTCACGCCACTCTCTCTGTCTCTTACACACTCAAACACTCGCGGTCTCGCTTCCTGTCGTGTACAATAACCCCGATTTAAACCACCGTGACCCTCTCAGACGCGACCTTTAACCTCTGCCCTGTCAGCCTCAGGAAGGAGACGGAACAAATCAGACTGACGGATGGAACAGATGCAGGATTTATCACGTGCGGTTTGAAACACGATCGCTGTAGCGTTCCTGGCATAGCCCGCTATATCTCCGTTTTTATAACAAAAGCATTTTAAGTTTCACTACATTTAACATTACCTCTTTTTTTTTTTTTTTTAATATGGCTGTGTTTCGCAGAAAGGGCTCATTCTCTCTTAAACTGTGAAATGTGCAGAATTTAATCACAGCTTTTACTCGTACCATTAAACGAACATGATAAAAAAAAGACGAGCTTCAAAAACATGAAAGCTAATATTGAAGGAGCGTCAGCAGTTAGCATCCCTCCGCTTAGTATTTACGGCCAAAGTCATTACTCTCGGGGTCAAAAAAACGAGCCGAACGTCAGCTCTGTAGTGTAATAACCGTATTAAAAACGATTTTTCGTGTTCATTAGATAAATTGAGTCGAGTACAAATCATTTTTAGCGTCAATCCACTTTAAGTGGAAAAAATAAATTGTAAAAATTAATGAGTCGGTTTGACCTGAACACGGGTTAAGAGGCTCTTTCTGATTATGATTTTATAGGCAGGACTGGTTTACAGCCTCTCTCTCGTTCCATGTGTGTGTGTGTGTGTGTGTGTGTGTGTGTGTGTGTGAGAGAGAGGGGGGGGGAGGGGTCGGCGCAGCATCTGATAGCGGTTCAAAACAGTGATCGAGTCGCTTATCTATCACGCCCTCTGTCTTATCTGATGTCCGTGTTTGTGTATGTGTGTACTAACCAACCTGTTCATGTGTCATGATCATCTACATCTAAAAGTCACACTCGTGTGTCACACTCGTCACTAACAAACTATTAGCTTTGATCTTTTAGTGCTTTTATGCACACACACAATCATGTACACACAAACAGTCCACATCATGGAGTGCTTCTAATAACATTATTATATCAGTGCTGTGCGTATTAATGCAAGATTATATTTTAAATTCTATTTTATTTGCTAACCTCGTGAATATTGTTCATTTTTAAACGAAATCTTTTAAATAATTTTAACACTGCATATTCTTATTACTTTATCAAATAAACCTTTTTTTTTTGTATTTAATTGTACTCGCGAGTGCAATTTTTTTCTCACAGAGAACTCTTTCTTTTTAGGTCACGGCCGGTTGTATAAGCATTTCACTGCGTATCATACTGTGTATGGCTGCGTATGTGACAAATAAAATGTGAACGTGAATTTGAGAACCATAACGGACTATTCTCACGTGTCTATGCACAGGGCTGCTCACGTGTAATGTTCGAAGCACAGACGTGTTTCAGTTTTTAATCCAGAGGTTTTTTTTTCCCTCGTTCTCAGTGGGGAGCTGTTGTGAGAATTTTATCCATTTCTAAAACAAGAAATCAATGTGGGTTTTTTTTTCTTCTTCTTTCTTTTGGTTTTAGGATTATTTTCCCTCCCCGGGAGCTGTCACTGACGTGCCGAGATGCTAAACTGACATTTCAGAAGCCGCCAAGACAACATTGGTGTTGAGGGTTTGACAGGAGTGTGTGTGTAAAGGAAAGGTTATTTATCAACAACACACTCGTGTGTCATGTCTCAGTCTGCCCTCTGTCTCTCGGCCTCATCTGGACATTACACTCCTCAGGGCTCAGCCCTTAGTGTCCAGCCCGAGTACTCAGCCCTTAGTGTTCTGGGAACGGTACTCTGTACTCTGTGGTCAGATATTACTGTTCAGTACTCGGTTTATAGGAATAAGTCTGTAGTACTCAGTACTTAGTGTTCAGAACTTGGTGTTTAGTGTTCAGGGTTTAATCCACAGTGTTCCGTTCTCAGTGTTTAGTGATGAGTCCTCAATGTTCAGTATTTAGGGTTTATTGTTTTGTGTATAGTATTCAGTTGTCAGTCCTCATTGTTTTTAGTGTTTAGTCTGCAGTGTTTAATATTTTTAGTCCTCAGAACTCAGGAACCAGTTTAGTACTTAAGTACTTCAGTACTTAATTCTCTGCGCTCAGTACGTAGTGTTTAGTGTTTACTTTTCATTTAGTACAGTGTTCAAGTGTTTTCAATTTTCTGTCCTCATTTCTCAGTGTTCAGTTATTTGCATCCAGTTCTCAGTGTTCAGTATTCAGTGCTCAGCAATCTGCCTTCAGTGTTTAGTCCTCAGTATTCAATGATCAGCCATACCACCCCACGTGAATGAGGCATCACTATAGAAACTGTAATGTATTAGAAAGAACCTTGTAGTTGCAGCTGCACATACTGCCAGTGCCGCTGTTAGAGAAAACTAATCCACACTCTGGTGACTGGAGGCCTCGCTCGCAGCGCTGTGGGGTCGCAGTGTTTATGGATCTGCGCTGAGGTCTAAAAGGGTTAACCGATGTCACGAGGGAGTTTCAGTCAGAGAATCTCTCTCTAACACAGTTTTTCAGGTCTTTAATTCCCATCATTCACTACAGTTAAGAGCTCAGCTCTGTGTGTATGTGTGTGTGCGCGGGTGTGTGTGTGTGTGGCCTCGTACTGGAATGATCGGAGGCAGAAAGTCTGGCAGCGTCTCTGATTGATACAACAACATTACTGTAACTACAGCGGGGTCCAAAAGTCTGAGTCCACTACCAGGAACTGGTTTTTATTCCATCAGGTATCAAACACTAACACAATTTCACTCAGTTGATCCTTATTAGCGAAGATATCGATATCCTGTTCACGCAGAACTCACGACGCCGTGGATATATATATATTTTTTTTTTAAACGCTAAGACATGTACGCTCCTAAAACTCGCTGACGCCTTTAAATGGTTAGCGGAAAAGTTGCAAGATTGCAAAATCCAGATCGCGGATGAATTTTTTTTAACTTTGAATTCTTAGTAAATATGAACCACCAGACAAATGGTACACTTACAATTTATTTATTTATTAATAGTTGAAATAATAGCTGGAAATTATTCTGTCGTATAAAGTTTTTAGGTTACTTGATAGTCATATTTGCTGACCAATCTCTTTGAAGTTAGTGGAAGGTTGCTAGTTCATTTACGTGAGCGGAAAAAAAAAGAAAAAAAAAAAGCTAATTTAGCTATTTTTTGGAATTAATTTCTTGAAAGAAGAAAAAAATCTCTGCCAACAGAACAAGAAAGTTTTTCTTACAATTTTAGTTTTAAATTTAACATTTGACTAAAATAATCCAACTTAATGACTGACATGACAATCTTTTATTTTTTGCTATAAAGGTATTTTAAGAAATTATAGATATAATGTTTTGCAGTGTAATCATTCTTTCAGAAATCACATCTAGTTAGCGCATGATTGCTAGTTAAATAACAACATCTAGCATTAAACATCTATAAAATACATTTTTATCAATGGTACCTTGAAGAAAATTCTCTGAAATCCAGTCGAGTTGCCAGCTTTAGCTTTAAAAAGTCCTCAGAAATTTTGTTGTGGCAATTTGGTTAGCTTCAATGCTGCCACATTAGTCCATGGTAACATGGTGTTAAATTTTGTAATTCTCCCAAAAATTCCTGTCAAGTTAGTTCCTATTGGATAGCTAAAGTATTAGTACTGCTGTTTGAGAAAATCTGTGATGATCATCTTTATAATTCTCTTAACAATTCCTGTCAGGTTACTTCATATTAGCTAGCTAGCTGTTGCTAACACTGCCGTTAAGGGAACTCTATGATGAACATCTTAATTCTCTCAGATATCCTGTCAGGTTAGCAAAGAAAAGCTAGCTGGGTAACAAAATCTGTGAAACTATGTGTATAATAAATGCCAATGGCTTGCAGTTTAACAATATAAAGATGAAAGCGTGAAAACAGATCTCAGTATTGGACTCTGTAATAAAGACACACAAAAAAACCCAACAGCCTATTAAAGTATGAAGTTATTAACCCTCTAATCCAGCAGGCACACACAGACACACAAACACACCACAGAATACCCCAGGATGAGCCCGCGTGGAGACTAACACGCGGCTCAAACAGACTTTATTGACTTTCAGGGTAAATGAGACGCTAATTAAGAAACCCAAGCTGCTTGGTGGACTGGATGTTAATGATCCATTGATGCTTTCTGTAAATGAGCTCTGGCTCTTATCACCTCGCAAAGAGAGAAAAAAAAAAAAAAGAGAAGAAAGTTTCTTGTGTTTGTGAAGGACGTGACGCGCAGGTACAAAAGCTCGATAGGACGCACTTTTGTAAAAGATGGCAACGTCATGCAATCAATTACTGTCAGCACGCTCAGCAAGCACAATAGGCTCAAAAACAAAAGGAGGAAACAGAAGACAAGATTTATTCAAGTGCTGTTTTGAAGATAAAAGAAGAGAAGAGCTCCTGAGTCTTAAAGTGACGGTTATAAACAAATGGAGTCGATCAGGCGAGGAGAGCTTGGCGTCTGAAATTGGCTTCTTTAAAAATGGGAAAATAAAAAAGGGTTCATCATGTTTAAAGTTGCACATACACAAAATATGATGAGGCTTTAAA
>QMIH01000775.1:246666-257896 GCA_003987875.1 Clarias batrachus | reverse complement strand
ATATATAAACACACGCACACACCTACAGAATATGAAATGAACATACCCACTATTCGTGCGTTGATTTCCCATGTTATGAGTAATGTAAGTGTTCAAAGTGTGTGTGCACCGCCTTGCTGTAGACAGCGTTCATATCGTTCATGCAGATTCTCCACCCCGATTCCCGAACAAAGGTCGCTGCGGACTCCTGCAGAAGGAGGCGATTTGCTAGCGTTATGCAGGCACAGTTCTTGGCGGATCATCACAGTTAAACACACTCTCCTTTAACATTCTCCACGAGTAGGCCTCAGGGGGTGTAAGATGGGGGGAATGGGACGGGTATGGGAAGGAATTGTTCTGCCTCCTTTTCAAAACTCGGTCCCCATTCACGGCCACGTCCGTATGAGAAAATAATAATACTCAGAAATAATACTCAACTACGAATACTTTTTCCTCCGGTGAGAGCCCCATTTCCAACAACGGCTGCACAATACAAGTGCGTCTGGAGCTACAGTATGACATGCGAGCCCGAGATGCGCGAGTTTCAGTACTGTATATTTTGGTGCATAATGTGTGTCTGTGTGTGTGTCTGTGTGTGTGTGTGTATATAAACAAATCACATTTTATTATGGGTTTTTCAATATCCATCCATCTATACCTGTGTACACCCAGGATGAGGAGCCAACTCATCACACAAGCACACACACAACCAATCATACACTATGGCCAATTACAGTGTGGCTTTGGACTATTGGAGCAAATTAGAGTAATTTGCAAGGGAAACGTGCAAACTTCATACAAACAGTCTAGAGCAGAGATTCGAACCCCAAACCCTGATGGTGCTAACCACTAAGCCACCAAGCTGAGAAACTGCAAAGAAGTGTAAACTGTCCTCGTCTGTCCTGAAACGATCAGTTATGTGAGTGAATGGATTAATACACGCCTTCAAACCTGACCAATCACAACCCAGAACTCAACAGCACCTAATACATTTGAGTGATATATGATAACTGCACTGATATACAACAGCTGCCTTTACACATTAGGCCACACCTCCTACCCAGGTCTGCCAGCAAGATTGCGCAAAATATCTTAAAGTAAAGGAAGTAAAGTTTTTCATGTGTGTGACATTGTTTTGTCCTGGTTTATGGAAACCACATCAGCCTGCTTATTTGAGACACTGAGACCATTATGCTAAAGTGGAGGCTATTACCGCTCATTGCTTGTTAGCGACATTAGCTTGTTGTCTCGGCTGATCGACTACATCTGGGGACGCTGTGTACGTTTGAGTTAAATACACACTTTAATCTTACATTAAACAGAGAGAGAGAGAGAGAGAGAGAGAGAATACTGCTTGAACCATCCACTTCTAAAGCCCTAGACACACACATGCTTAAACCATGGCATCATACATCAGACTCCATTTTCCGAGAAAGAGATGCTGATAGGTCCTCCCTGAGCTGGTCATGTGTGTAACACGTTAAAAGCGTTATGTCTTTTCTCAGTGTCACCACCATACACACTGATACCATGACATCATACCAGAGAGAGGGAACGAGAAAGAGAACATCACACTCATGCAATTTATCTGATTTAAAATAAGACCTGGATAGTGAGGTGGGTGGAAGATTAGCAATTAGGAAACAACACTTTATTGGCGAAACAGGAGCTACTCTGTTAACGCTAATGCTAATACTAATGCGAACACTTTCCTCAGGAGGGCTACACGCTTCCAAAATAAAGGGCTATAAGTAGTAAAATCAAACTACTCTACATGGTAATAGATGTTCTCAACGTTAGGAAGAAATAAGCTGGTCTGTGGAAGCGCGCCGTTTTAAAGCATGCTTGTTAACGTTTGTACGGAAAACAAAAAAAAAAGTAGATTCTCCATTCCGATTGGTCAGACAGTGCTGCCTGTTATGGTTACTACGGTAACAACTCATTGACAGGGATGCTTTGTAGACTTTGTATGGTGGATACGACACAATGAAATTATAAGCAAGTGTAACAAGTGTAAGCCTGGATATGATCATGATGTTGTTTTCCACAGGTTTATGTAATGTTTATGGAAGGAGTCTCCAGTTTCATTGATTCGAAAAAAAAAGAGGAAAAGAGAGTGACAGATTAAATTAAAGCAACCCTATACCTTCAGAGTGTCAGGAGGCAAAATCAGTCACTACAGCAGAGCTCAACCCGTGTGTGTTTGTGTGAGTGTGTGTGTGTGTGTGTTGGTCAGAACATAGTGTCCTCTGATCAATGACCCATCCTAAATTGAAAATACTTCTTTTGTGAAGTGCCTGTGGATGACAGGTGTGTGTGTGTGTGTGTACATGCCATGTCGAGGTGACATCAACCAGAACAAAATGGAAAAAGAGCGAAAAAGTGTGTTGAGGGTGATTCAAGGTCCCTGCTGTTGTTATATATATGTTTTTTTTCTTTTCTTCCTAATAGGCAATTTAACAGCACATCCCACCATCACCACACACACACACACACACACACACACACACACACACACACACACACACACACACATACAGAGTCCTCCATCATCCCTTAATCTCCCCCCTCCCTCTAACCACTAATGAATGAGAGGAGAGGAGGATAAAGAGGGGAAGAGATGGAGAGATCACAGCTGGACCCGTGTGTTATAACCAGCTGTGTAACAGACGCATCTCACGTCTCTCTCTCTCTGTGTATCTCATACACACACAAGGAAATATTAAACAGTATGTGTGTGTGTTTGTGAGAGAGAGAGAGAGAGAGAGAGATTTCTTGAGTGAGGAAAAAACAGAAGAAAATAAAAAGGAATTAAAGAATGGATTAAGAAAAAGAAATAAATCCAATTAGATACAGAAGTTACAGAATAAGAAGGATAGATGCCATCACTACAACAGTCTGCACTCCAGCAGGTGCACTTCCGCTTCAAACAGGAAGTAAGCATGCTTTTCCTATCGTTATTTAATGGCGTGCGGTCGCTGAGATGAAAACCGACGGATGAGAAAGAGAACGAAGGGATGGACAGAGTGGACGGAGGGATACGTGTGGGTGAGTGTAGGTGAGCGGGACCTTCTGGCAGGACCCCTCGGTGGAGAGACGGCTGGCCGCTCTGCTATTTGAGGAGGATAAATAGCAGCAGGTTATGACATTTATCTCTTCGCTTCTCTATGATCTTCTGAGGGACAGACTGCTTTTTAAATATTGACACGCCAAGGGCCAGTGATGTGATGAGATCTGTGGAATGTGAGGATGAAAGTGAGTGAGAGAGAGAGAGAGAGAGAGAGAGAGAGAGAGGTGGATCGGCACATCATCATAATCGCTGACTTCTGTTTATTTTTATGGAAGGAGTCTCCAATGTCAGAGGGGAAGATGTAATGTTAAGCTTTATGACATCTTTCCGGATAAACATGCTGTTTTTGTCCTTGGTGATGACTCAAAGGAGATTTTGCAGACACTGGGCCAGATTTCACATTTGCATTTACTGTGTGTGTGTTTGTGTGTGTGTGTGCGGGAGAGAGAGAGAGTAAGGTTTCACTTCCAAACTGTAGAAAGAAAATAACAATTGTAATTAAATGAAACATCCATGTGGCTATTTTGATGACAGCTGCAACTCAGACTTAGTTAATCCATCTCAGCAGCTGACACGCACACACACACACACACACACACACACACACACACACACACACACACACACACACACACACACTCTCTCTCTCTCTCACACACCTTTCTCACAGATCCAGTGTGAAAATTCAGAAAGATTCAGAGGTGATTAGCTGCACCATGTTGCTAACCTAATATAGGGACGTTAATGATAAACCATAAACCCATTAAATATTTCCTTTAACCAATAATTTAAAAAAATCTACTAACCGATGATGCTTGTTTTGCATCATATTTTTCTCTCTCTCATTCCTCTGTACACCAAAAACGGCCACATTTGCCATCCACACGATGTGCGATACTGAGCGTTGTATTTTAACAGGATCATTTTATTCATATGATCCATATTTGTAAATATTAAAAAATTCTATTTGTCGAAACTATAATTAGTCAGCTAGAATTGTTTACATATAAATTAAACAGAGAAGTATTTGCATCTTGTTGCCATCTATTAATCGATTGTTCACATGCTCAACTATAGGTTAAGAAAAGCATATTGATTTCGCAGCTCTAGCCGGAAGTGAACGAGAAAAGAGCGAAGAGCTCAAAGCAGTCAGGATTATAACAACTAAGATAGAAAGAAGTTAGAGAGAAAAACAAGAAAAGAAAGAAGTATAATTACAGATATTCTGCGCATTATAGATTCCTCAATCTGCCAAACAGCAGCGTGAGGCAATTTACGATTTTCCTGAGACGCTGAGCGTTTTGTTCTGAACCGCAGGTTTATAAGGCGTGATAATTCAGAGTAATTGCGGCGCGTGTCGTGGAGATATTATTCTCCAGTTTGATGAGTCCCCTGATATCAGCGAATAAAAGGGTGAATTAAAGTGCAGACTCATAGATGAGAGGCAATGAAGGAGGACGGGGAAATTGAATATGAGATTACGGCAATCTAACGTGCGCCGTAAACAGGCTTGTTCCAACACACTAAATGAGGAGTGAAATCCGACGGCTTGTTGGTTTGACGCGCAGGATGTTTATCCGAAGTGAGAAACGCTCAAGGCCATCTCCGTCTCCACTCAGCTTTTTAATAATTTAAAATAAAATCTTCTAATACCGGACTTAAGAGATCTGATCATGTTGTCATCTTGTGCAGTAAAGAGGCGAAGAATACCTCTGTTTTTTAAATACATTGCATTTTTTGTGGCTGTAATGTTTTAAATACAAAACAAAACAGAAAATGTTTCTGAACATAGGAGGAATTCGATAGTTTTTTTTTCTTCTCTTTTTTGGTTTCAATAATTTTTTCCTTATTGACTTAAAGAAGCCAGGTACAGTATACTTAGCATCTATTCAAATTATTACCTATCTTGCTCTCAGGATGTAAATTGCTTTTTAAGCTTAAATATTGAAAAAAAATTGGAAAACCCTTTGGACCCACTTGAGCTGGGGTTTGAGGTTTGGGGGTTTTGGGGTTTGGACCCAAAACTTGATGTTTTTATTATAACAGAACACAAATGTATTTCACAAACATGCCACGGATATGTTTTAAGGTAAATTCAAACTTTTCTATATTTAGGTGCAAAAAACCGAGTACAATCACACCAGAAACACCATATATACGGAGTATGTGGTGCTCGTATTTACAAGCCAAAACAACAGTTTTTTCTGTCCACATGTCCAAATACCTTTACCTGGGAAGGAATTTTTAAAAAGTCAGTTTTCACTGATCTTCAAAGGAGTTTACGTGTGGACGAAAGGCCAATGAAATAAATAAATAAATAAATAAATAAATTAAATGAAATACCTGACCTGAGGATCAGAGATACCTCAGTTGTTTAAAAAGTAAAATTTCTTTTGAGTGATAAGCAATGCATTCACTTCAGGTGCTAAAAACTTGGCCTACTTCAGGTTCTAAGAAGCAGCTATACCTCTATAAAAAAGAGTTTATCCCGTGTGATTAAAAAGAATGTTTACCTCATGTGTTTTTACCTCAGGTGATTAAAAATCAAGTGGAGCTCATGTGATTAAAAAGAGGCTTTAACTTATATAATTTACCTCAGGTGATAAAAAGCAAATTTACCTCAGGTGATTTCAATTTTTTTTAAAGTTTACCTAATTAGTTTACCAATTACAAATGCGAGTTTCCTCAAAGTGATTAAAAAGAGAGTTTACTATAAAAAAAAAAAAAGTTTACCTCAGGTGATTAAAAAGAAAATTTACCTAGGATGATTAAAAAGAGAGTTTACCTCAGGTCCTTGAAAGAGACTCTGAGTGTGTGTGTGTGTGCACTTTAACAAGTTGATTCAATCTCTAACACAAGCACACATGGTTTCCTGCTTCTCTTTTTTAAAAATACGTTCTACAATTTCAGTAAAATTTTAAATGGTTCATTTGGACTTATTTGAGAAACGCAGCAGTCTTGAGCCCGTGACAGTGTTATTTTCTGAACACACCTCAAACCTGACAAATATCACCAATTAATGCAGTTCTTTTAAGTGAGGAATAATCGCAGTTTAAAGATTAGAGATGATTACACTTTAAAGTGCTGAAGTTTTTCTGTTTAATTGGAAGAAACCTGGAGATTGTGCTTAGTGCTCAAGTTTTAGCAGAAGACAAATGTGCACACGCAGGCACACACACAGACACACACACACACAATTTTAATGAGGGAAGGTAAATCAATCAGCTTTATATGACATAACTCAGAGGTGCTGCTGCTTCCCTACTGCTACTGTTACTGTGCGTATGTGTATGCGCGGGGGTGTGTGGGTGTGTGTGTGTGTGGACAAATCCGGGATTAATTCCATGCAACTTTGCTGTAAGAAACAGCAAACGCATACACTCTCACACACATACACACACAAACTTTCAGAATTGCATTTATGCCAATCATGCAACGTGTCACTAATAGCAACAACTTCACATAAGGAAAGTTACAGAAGGAACGCGATGTTACAAAATGTCACATTTTAAAAACCACACATTAGAAATGTCACCTTAAAATGTCATGTCAGAGGCGTCATGGTAGAAATCACACGCTAAAATGTCAAGTTGAAAGCACCACGTTAGAAACCTTATGCTCTAAACTTGAGGCAGGAAGATCGTATTCAACGGGTAACATGAGGCGCATCTCTCTTCAGTACGTAATGATACATGTGTTGTTTGAATTCGTGAAAATAAACAGACATGACTAAAATGTGTACATGTTACAAAGTTTGCATTAGACAATGTTATAGAATAAAGTTACAAATATTACAGTAGAAACTTCACAATGTTGTTAGAAATGTTACAATAAATAAATCAAAGTAGAAATAAGAATATATTAAAAAGATTAAAAAGACTTCTAATAAACGTTTCATTAGAATTGTTACAATTTGATTTTAATGTAATAAATGCTACTTTATGAATGTAACAATGAATTTTGCATTATTAATATTACTTGAATTTTCTGTGTTTACCAGATGTTTAACATAATGTTACCTTTTAAATGTTGTTATAAAATTTTGTTATAAATGTTACATTTTGCAAAATTATAAAATTTGTTTTTAGATTAATGTTAATTTATATCAATTTTGAATGTTGTTACAATTAGATTTTTAAAATAAATGTTACATTATAAATGTTGCATAATGATTGTTACATTATGAATGTTATTGGATGAATATAATGAATTTATTGTTTATGGTTAGGAAAATAACCATATGGAGGTTACATTATAAATGTTAGATTTTTAACATGGCAATCAAATGTTTAATGTAATTACTGTTACTTTATGAATGTTACATTTTAAATGCTGTAATACAAAGGTCACAAAAGTTACATGTGAAACGTTTACCAGCTATAAAATGTTCTGTTATAAACGTTACATTTTGGATGTTACAACTTAATGTTTAAAGTAATTAATATACTTATTTTTTTGTTATAGATATTGCGTAATGATTACCTTATGAATGTTAATTTATTAATGCTACCAAATGAATCTTGAATTATAACTATTACATTATAAATGATGGATTTTGAATATTACAATTTGCTTTTGGTGTAATAAATGTTACATTATGAATGTTGTGCAATAAATGTTGCAGTGGTAATGTTAAATATTGCACACTATGTTCTGAAAGTTTCTTTGAGGAAACACATTACAGTACATACATGCTGTGCTATAATATATTACATACTGTTTTTTATATTATTTTAAATCTTGTTAAAACAATCTACATCACTTCACATTGTGTTACATTAGAAATCTTAGGTTAAAAATATAATGTTATAAACATGTTTTTAATAGTTACAGGAATACTAAAGCACCATGTCTGGTCACAGTATTGTTATAGCTAAATCAATGTAAATAAAATAAAAATTAAAAGCTCTTGACCAAGTGGGATCATAAACATTTAATCAGCAGAACATTTAATCAGCGGGAAATATAAAAAAGTGCTTAAAAGAAGTGTTTGAAGTTATGATCAGTGATTTAAACACTAATGCTGTACCCTGAAATTAACTTTGACCCTTCCTAAAAGGCCAGCTGTAAGAGTGAGTGGAGGTGTGAGTGTGTGTGTGTAAAAGACAGGGAAAGAGAAAGAGAGACAGATGGCACACTTTTGTTTCAGAGTGTAGTGCAGTACGGATCATTGCTCACTCTAACTTACTGTCCTTGAAGGAAAGATTTGTCGGGAAAGAAAAAAAAAAGTAAAAATTTTGGGAAAAAAAAGAAGCAAGTGTGTGGAAGTTGCAGCAGTGTGTGTGTGTGTGTGTGTGTGTGTGTGAGAGAGAGAGAGAGAGAGCAGGGCACCTCATGCGGCCTGAGTAAATGTTACTGTAGTCCCCATGCTGTAAAATTGCTACTTTCATGCTCAGTGAGTTTGACAAAAGTGGTCGAGGTGTGTGTGTGTGAGAGAGAGAGAAAGAGAGAGACAAGTGATAATCACTCTCAGCAGACGAGTCCCTGTCTCTCTGTATTGTGCTATATTTCGTTTCTGTCCTCTGAATTGTTATTAAATAAAATCTAAGTGTCTGCTCAAATCACCGAAAAACTTCACACTCACAAAGCAGTAAAAGACACTTAAAATTCTTTTAAAGAGCTTATTTTACTCAATACTTCTTTTTTTATAATATATATTTCCTTCTTTTTTTCCTTTTATAAGTGACAGATACATTATAAAAATGTAACTTTATACAAATGTTGGAAACGTCCTTACTGCTGTCTGAGGTTAATTGTGAACGGATATACAAACAACAAAGTTTAAAATCATTTTTATTCCACTTTCATGAACAAGATGATAGGTTAATCCCTATTTATTTGTTTGCAGGCTTATATTTTTATTTAGTCAGTCATTTACATATGGATTGACAATTTTTTTTTTTCTTTGTCTTCCATTTTCTTCAACCATTTTATTTTTATATATAGGTAGGGTGGTGATAGGGTAAAAACTTTCTAGCTACTGTACCTGTCTATCTATCCACACACACACACACACACACACACACACACACACACACACACACACTCAACCATAAAAGCATCGAATTATCTTTAAAAAAAAAGCATGAACCAGTAAGAAACCAGTGCAGATGAGTGGTTAGAACAGATGAGAGAGGAAATGAGGTTGCTGCCGTTACACAAAAAGACATTTTTTAAATAGTAAATCATTTAATTTCATTTCATACGAAGAATAGGGGACTGGAGGGGCTCAGGACTTTTGCATAACATATAATATTGGCCTGATATGTTATTTTTACATATTATGCAGTATACAGCGTATTTATAAAATCACCTTGCTGGCTTGTCAGTGTAGTCTGAAGATGTGGGGTACTATAATTAGCACAACAAAAAAAATCCGTATTCATGTAATTCAGTATTCATGGTGCTATACAGTATGACGTGTGTATGTAGTACTGTATACTGTATTAGTCCAAAAAAATGCAACTTAATGTGTGCATTTATACTAATGGCCTTTATGCCCTCTGAAATAGCAAAGTGGTGCTGGATAAAAAAAACAAACAAACAAAATTCAACAAAACAAACAAAAACAATTTTAACACTGGTTTAATACAGTACATGGTGATAACCCAAATTCGTGAATGATGCAATTTGAATTAGTACTCTCCCTTTTATTTATTCATTTATTTACAATTCTTTACTTTTCTCATTTCATGTTTTTTCTTGTACATATATTATATTATATATTATTTTCCAGATGTACTGTGATAATGGGACAATAATAATAATAATAATAATAATTATAATAATAATAATAATAATAAATGAATGTTATATATAATAAAAACCAAACTATTAATGAAACAATGTGTTTTAGTTTCTTGAGACTTAATGATAAATTAATGATTAATTAATGTTTAATTAAAGTTTAATTACAGACTGAGTTTGTGATTAATTACACCATGCCATAATAATTAGGCTACTAAAACTAAATGCTTTTTAGTGAACCACTCTAACAGACTAACTGGTGCATACAGACTTTAATGAGGAATAAAAAATTAATTAATATAATTAATTAAACTTACTATTTAAAAAAACTATATAAGTCTAAGTCTGCAAAATGTTAAAAACTAACATCTGAGTATTTAAGACATTTTCACAATAGACGGGCGTTCTGCTTACAAAGCGCTGAAACACAAGCAGCAGCGCGCGGGACCGCAAAAACACTTCTGAACTATTTATAGAAAAATTGATTTATAGAAAAAAATGTTTAACAAATAAAGACAAGAAAGATAACAACTGAAACAAAAACGTATTTCAGTGTTTAATTTAATAAGTGAATGCATTAATTGATTAAATTAAGCTGTTTTTGAACCATTACAGCGGATTCCAGTTTTAAGTTTAGGCTTTCTATGATTACAGTGAATGAATAACTAACTAACCAACTAAATGAATGAATAAATAAATAAATAAATAAATAAATAAATACAAATAATCACAGAAGAAAAAAAGAAAAAAAAAAGATTTATATATCTGTCTTTTCAGGACACTTAAGTTTATTCAAAGCACTTGCTTATGTAGTTGTACTTAAGATTGTTGTTTGCTTGTTTGTTTGTCATTAAAGCCGCAGAAGCGTGGCCGAGGTGCCGTGCTGGTTGGTAGCGCCGCTCCTTTGCAGTCAAACATCGTAGAATATTTTTACCTTCTGTAGCCGTAACAGCACACACATACACACCAGGATCAGTTTACATACTTAACTTCATCCACATGCTCTGTGTGTATGCGTGTGTGTACGTGTGTGTGCACGCACACACTGGCCCTCTTTTAACTTTCATCTCTCTTTATGTTCCATTTTTTTCTTTCTGTCTGTTTTTACACACTTGTGTGTGTGCACAAGTGTGTTTAACATGGTGTTGAGAGTGTGTGTACTCTGATCCATGCACTCTATTAAAGTCTGGATAATTCTCTCTCTCTCTGTATCTCTTTAACTCTTTTTTTTCTCTGCTTGACTTTCCCGCTCATTATTTCTTCTTCTTTACCCCTCAATCCATCCATCCATCTCTCTTTCGCTCTCTTTTGTTTTTGTGTCAGTGGTTATCTTATGCAGTGCTGGCGATCGCTCGGAACAGTGAGCTGTTACAGCTTCCCGATTGTTGATCAATAGCGTGCACACACACACACACACACACACACACACACTGC
>QMIH01000775.1:195546-213046 GCA_003987875.1 Clarias batrachus | reverse complement strand
AAATGTATTTTACAAAAATATTTTGATAAAAATTATTCCATAAAAAAGAGCCTAAAAGTGACTAGTCTAGTCAGTCTGCTTGTAATTGGTAATAACCAGAATGAAGCTTAAATAAATAAATAATCAGCTTCAGCATTACAGCTTTGTCTATTCTGGGTCAGTTCTTGGTTTAGAATCAATTCACACTTTTTTCAATGTGTTGGTAAAACTAATGTTATACACAATTTTTTTTTTTTCAAAATTCCTTAAAAGTGTACTACAGCTAATGCAGAAGAAACAAACACCTTCCATTTTCTTCAGATACTCGCAGTTCTTCTTCATTTGACTTGATAGAGTGGGTGGGGCAATACTGCCACCTAATGGACTGGAGTGTGCGGCAGGCAAATTAAGTTCTGATTTTGTACATTTCTATTAATTGCCACTCCATGTTCAGCTGGTTGATTGTGTGCTTTAAGGTGTAGACACACACACACATATATAAACATAATAAATCAAAAACATTTTAACAAGAGTAAGTGTTCCTCAAATTGCCGGCATTTAGCAGAGTATCTAGCATTTCAGAGAGGAGAAAGCTGCTTCGTTATTAGCAGAGCATCCAGAGTGTACGGAACAATTCAGGGCAACATTATCTCAGCTGCTGTTGTCGACCTTTGGACCAATCGGCATCCAGATTTCAGCAGCACTGTGGTGTAAATCAATCTAATGAAACCGTAAGAGTTTGGACTTCTTGCCACTTAGAAAGTCTTCGTATCACATGCAGGTTAAAAGCGCAGAATTTAATTACAGAAGCTCTGTCACTAACCGAGACTTATGAAGTTTATCTGAAAGAGAGAAGGAAGGACAGAAAGAAGGATAGTTTATGCACATTGAAGCTCACTCTCTCACTCTCTCTCACTCTCTCTTCCTTTCACAGTTTTTCAGAAAACTGCTAAGCTGGCTGAACAAGATGCTTCAGGTCCTTGGATTCTTTTAATAAATGTTAATTAGACATCAGTGTGGGCAGAAAGCACACACAGAGAGAGAGAGAGAGAGAGAGAGAGAGAGAGAGAGAGAGAGAGAGATCGTCTCTTACATGCACACACACACACACACACACACACAACTGTGGTGATGTGTATATGTGTGTATATTTACACACATCTAAAAGCAGATGGTTATTTAACAGCCAGCAAAGCACAAGAGCCAAGAGCTAACATACACCTCGAGGAGAAGACCTGCTGCAGGAACAGAGGGAGAGTGGACATTCATGTGTGTGTGTGTGTGTGTGTGTGTGTGTGTGTGTGTGTGTGTGTGTGTGTGTGTGTTATAAGCACCTGGCAAAACCACGGGGTTGGAACGGCTGAAACTCAAACAGGACAAGAACACAAGTTCACGCAGCTCACTTTGCATACCACACATGTGTGTGTGTGTGTGTGTGTGTGTGGGTGTGTGAAATAATCGTGCTAAATATTATACATAAAAAAAAAGTACCTATTTAAAAACAAAAAATATAAAACAAGAATGCTTGCATAGGAGAAAGAGCAAGATTTGGTAAAAAAAAAATTAAATAAATAAAATAATAATAATAATAAATTAATCTGATTATAATGCCTTTATTCCGATCATCTTCTAATAATCTGAGAAGCTAATTATAATCTCCTACTAATTTAATAATAGCCTATAGAATAGTCCTCTAGCCTTATAAGAATCTGATTACAATCTGATAGTAATCTGGGAATACGATCATAACGATTTTATAAATATCTGATTATCGTATAATAATCTGTTAATAAACAAAGTATACTCTCCTGATAATATAATAAATCTCATAATAATCTGATAATAAGATAATGACTTTCAGATTATTTTATACTCGAATAATATGATTATAATATTCTAATAATCTGATCATAATCCGCCAATAATCTGTAAATAATCACATTACACTCTCCCAATAATGTGATAACATTCTCCTAATAATATGAAAATAATCCCATCATAATTTCTGGATAATATGACCACACTCTACTTATATAATAATGTAATTGCAATCTCCAATAAGAAACTACATAAACTATGAAATATTACAAGATAAAGATATAATTTGTTAATATTTGAGATACACGCATTGGTGCATTCATGTAGGTCTTTATTATTGTTCTGGTTTGAGTGTTCTTGTAATTTGTTTGTAAAGTGTGTGTGTGTGTGTGTGTGTGTGTGTGTGTGTGTGTGTGTGTGTGTGTGTGTGTGTGTGTGTGTGTGTGTGAGAGAGTGGAGTTTTATTGCTGTCCGTGTGCGGGAATGAACACGCAACATCAACACAAATAAAACCGGGTTAGTAACAGTTGTATTGTTTAAATATATTTGCATGTTAATGAGAAGATAAAGACTCTCTCTCTCTCTCTCTCTCTCTCTCTCGCTCGCTCACTCGCTCTCCTTCACACAGGAATGTTACTCTCCTCTGTAAACTTTCACGTTTTTCATTAAAAGGCCTTATGCAATTGCACAGATTGACCCCGCAGTTTGGGAACATAAACAGACTCTAATTAAGGCTGAGATGCCGCCACACACACCCAGACACACACACACTTGATAGAAGCTTCCAGAAGAGCGCTTGTCGTAAGTGTTTGGTCCTTTAGCTTTGATGCCAAAATGTTTATGCTCTCACAGAAAAAAAAAACTGAGCTGGAGCTTAACAGCTTGAACGTCTGTCCAAATGTCAGCTGAGAGGTGTGCGTGTGTGCGTGTGTGTGTGTGTGCGTGCGTTTATCCTGCCAATTAAAAGCTTGAGTTTTTAAGTCGAGAAACTCAATTTATGGAGGTGAAGGTGAAGGACAGTCGAGCAACACGCTAGCTCACATTCTTCTGATTTTCTTCATAAAGAAAACAAAACAGAAAAACAAACTTGAAGACAATCTCTGGTGAGGTTTTTGTCCCTCACATGGCCTGTGACAAAGGATTCGTAATAGGATGGAGAGAGGGGAAAAGGGAGAGAGAACGAGAAAGAGAAAAGCTTTCACCATCGCAGCTCAATCAGGCTGAAACACGCTTCAGACAAAAGCTCGTCCACACACCACAAATGAACTGCTTTCTCTCGCCGGATTTCACAACAAAAAAGGATCGAACAAAAGGATCAGGCTACTACACACACACACACACACACCTGTATGCGTGTCCCAGACAAGGTCAACACTTCCCCACAAACATCATCCAAAGAAAGAAAAACCAAAACGCCTCATTTAACTTCCCCTGACTCACCCTTATTTCCTCTACATAAAGCTTTAGCATTAGGCTAACATCACAGAAACGGGGCAGGCTAGTCTCAGAAAAAAAATACACATTTTAGCATAAGAAGCGTTCTAATCTGAGAGAAATGTTTATTTTTAGCATACATGCAATAAATTGAATTCATCTGAATCTGAGTTCATGTTAAAGCTCGATCCCGATATGAGACTGAGAGGAATATTTATCTCTAGCAGAAGGCTAGTCTCAGGGGAATTTTTAAATTTTTTTTTTTTGACAGAAAAGTCTGGTATTAACGTGTGTGTGTGTGTGTGTGTGTGAGAGAGAGAGAGAAAAAACTCATTAGACTAACCTGACTAAAATGTTTACCTTTAGCATTGAGCTAAAACTTAAAATTAAATTAAAATTAAACTTTGATTAACAGGACAGGAATATTTGATTTAGCATTAGGTTAATCTGACAGAAATGTCTAGATTTAGCAAAAGACTAGTTAAACAAATGTGTAGCCTTACTATAGGATTATTCTGAGAGAAATGTCCAATTTAAGCAAAAATCTCGTTTTAAAGAAATGTCCACTTTTAGCATCATTGCAGTCTGAAAGAAATGTCCAGTTTTAGCATAAAGCTAACCTGAAAGAAATACTGAAAAATGTCTGAAAAATGTTTCACTTTTAGCTAGTCGAACAAAATGTTTCGCTGTTAGCATAAAGTTGGTCTAGTCTTACAGAAAAATCCCAGTGTTAGCAAAACACTAGTGTTTGTTTTGACAGAACCTTACAGTAAATGTAATTGCATTTAACAGAACTATTTATAGCTAGTATAAAGCTACACCCAGAAGACATTTTTAAGGTGGTAGCATGAAGTCTACCTCAGTAATACAGTCTTTAGCATAACGCTAGTCTCAGAAGTCTTTAATTTAATCGTAAGTGACAATTATTAGCGTGTTGAATATAAATCTCTACCTGGGGTGTTATTACAAGCCCAGCCGGGTAAATTTAAGCACCTAAAAATGCAGATGGACTTTAAGAGGTCTGTAAAATGTTTATGAGGATGAGTGTGTTAGCATGTTCTCTCTCTCTCTCTCTCTCTCTCTCTCTCTTCCTCTCAGATGAGAGGAGACACACTGAGGGATAATCCGAGATGGGAACTAGGCTTCAGATATCTGTTACGCTAATTGTAGGATTAAAAATAACCTGATCCTGCAATTCAGCGTTTGTTCTCGTTCTTCGTTTTTATTCTCTTTCTTTTTTCACTTGTTCTCTCCATGCCATCTTTTTTTCTGTCTTTTGTTCTTCATCCCTTTTTTTCTGTTACAGTTGCTTTTTGTAGGAGTTTCTTTCCCACTGTCGTCAAACTGCTCTCTCTCTCTCTCTCTCTCTCTCTCTCTCACACACACGCACACACACTCTTCCACCCTCATGTCTCGAAGCCCAAAATG
This sequence comes from Clarias batrachus, assembly GCA_003987875.1. Lineage (NCBI taxonomy): Eukaryota > Metazoa > Chordata > Actinopteri > Siluriformes > Clariidae > Clarias > Clarias batrachus. The sequence goes on along the minus strand of QMIH01000775.1, from coordinate 208,387 downwards.
TTTCATCACCTCAGGAGAAGCTAAAAGCCGAGATACACTGAAAGATTTCTATAGGGGATCCTACATACTTCAAATGCACTATAGGAGAAACACCCTCTCTCTCCCTCTCTCTCTCCCTCTCTCTTTTCCATCTCTTCTTTCTTCTATCTTCCACACACAAACATTTGTCATCCCGTCATGCCTCCATCCCGCTCGTTGGTCCCGTGGGCCCGATCACAGCGCTCACTGCCAGAACGCGATTTGGACTTGGCACTAGCGCTGCTGTCAGCATCATTACAGTGTGCTACTTTCTTCTTTCTAGCGGAAAAACAAGGGATTCTGAAAAAAAAGAAAAAGACGAGATGAGACTGTGTTGCTTCAAAGGGATGAAAGCGCCGACTTTATTCAGAAGCACACAAAGCCAGGAAGAATTTCGCTTTCGAGTTTGGCTTTTAGAAAATTGTCAACGAACTCCTGTTCTGTTTTAACATGAGGCTAAGACTTTGAATTGATTAGCATTAGCATCAAACATTCTCAACGGTTAAGAGACTAAATCTCTTAAGAGTTTAAATCTTAAAATTATGAAGGACATTCTTCACAACTTTTACCCTTAATAATAATAATAATAATAATAATAATAATAATAAGTATTATTGTCCAATTAGAACATCCTTCAACTTAAGCATGAAGCTAACTCAAGAAAAACATTTCTGTCTTTGAAATTTCACCATCACACTAGTGCAACAGGAACACAGCTAATGTGACAGAAATCTGAAATTTGTCCTTAGCATAGTCATAAACTAATACTGTTTACTTGTAGCATGACAAGGAACAGTCTGAGAGAAATATTTTGTTTTAGTCAGAAAGAAGGGTCTAGTTTTAGCATAAGCAAGTCTGAAAGAAATGTCCAAGTTTAGTACAAGTCTAGTCTGAAAGCAACACCTAGTTTTGAACTATAGCTAGATGGATGAAGTGTGTTCACTTTTAGCTATACTGACAAAAAACTTTTAGCATTAGGCTTGTTGGCAGAAGTTTCTAATATTAATGTAGGGAGAAAAAAAACTTTATCTTTGGACTAACCTGACTGAAATGTTTACCTTTACCTGCATTTAGCTTTTCAAAATGTTTCAAAGATGCTTTGTGTAAAGCTACTTCACTAGGACCATTGTGTACATGCAGGCTAAGCTGACCGAAAATGTTTCAAATGTGTAGTTTTAGCATAAAGCTAGTCTGAGAGAAAGATTTTCAACTAAGATAAGGATAGACCAGAAAAAAAAATACTTAGCATTAGGCTAATCTGACCAAAATATCTAGTTTTAGCATATGGCTAGTTTCAAAAATTTAAATTTTTATCATAAAGCTAGTCTGATAGAAATGTCAAGATTTAGCAAAAAGCTAATCAGAAAGTAATGTGAAGTTTTAGCAAAAAGCTAATCAGAAAGTAATGTCGATTTTAGCATAAAGCTAGTCAGAAAGGCATATCAAGTTTTAGAATGAATCAGAAATTTAATCAGAAAGATGCCAGTTTTAGCAAATCTGAAAGACATAACATTAGTCTGACAGAAATGTCCAGGTTTAGTATGACACTTTTAGCATAAAAGTAGGTTATTGTAAAGATAACGCGACAGTTAGCGTTCTTCATGGCGCTAATCTCGCTGAAGGACTGGGGTTTAACTGGTGCTACGTTTCTATTTACTGTCTACTGAAGTTCCCCCGGAGTAAATAACCCTTGAGTCCATTGTGTGTCCTGAATATTAGTGCTCACTTATAGTAGAGGTGTGTTATTACTCAATTTATGAACACACGCACATACACACACACACACAAACACTCTCTCGCAGCGCTTTATTAGCCGTTATTTTGCTATTACGGCGGATCTAAAGGACTTGGTTCTACATTCAGACGAGGTGTAATTAATGGCGAGCGCGGCGCAGGCGGGACGTGTGCTTTGTGTCAGCCGTGCGAGACGGATTTGCGTGTTATTATGGTAATGGATGCGTGTGCGCGCGTGTGTTTGTGCGCTAATGTGCTGACTATAGGGGGAAGCGTGTTGCAGGCGAATAACCTTGAGAGGGTGAGAGCGGCGTGTAAATGAAACCGTGTTACATGCCTGCCTGATTTAGAGGCGTTTAGTTTGAAATGAGGTGAGAACTGAGGGGTGGGTGGGGAGGAGGATGGCGATCTCGTTCACTCTCTCTCACACACACACACACACACACACATTCACAAACACACACTTACACGCGTGCACACACTGAGGCTTTAGCATTTTCTCTTCTGGACACACACACAGATGGTTTATCCCTTTCTCTTTTTGAAAACACACACACAAGCCAAAAAATGTAATTATACAACATAATATTTACGCAGTGTGTGGCACAAATCCATTTTTCCTCGTAAATTTGTTATTCATTCTTATTTACACACGCACACACACACACCTATAGTACAGTTATTTACTTTTGCCTAATGCAAATGTATTAATTGCTTGACATACAGATGCAGATGTTTTTTTCTGTGTGCATGCGTGTAAGTACAGCTTTACTAGCTTACAAATACACACATACACAATTGTAGGGAAAAATGGTGTGTGTTTGTATGTGTGGTAAAGCGTGGGTGTGAGGTCAAAGCCACACTATGCACTCCACCCTGCTCCCTACAAAACAAGCTGTACTGTATGCCGCTCCTCTTTATCCGTTTCCACTCTGCACTTATCCCTCATTAGCAAGCGGACATTTTCTTTCATTCTTTCTCCCCCCCTCCCTCCCCACCTTTTTTTTTTAAAATTCACGTGGCTGGCGTGTTAACTCAAACGTTTACGTTCAGAACCCGACAGCTCCCACAGGTTATAATTACCACATCCTCAACTTCCTCAGTTTATGAAGTCGCACTCAATTAGCGTGATCCTGTGCAGAACGTATTAGCATTTCACCAGATTTTTCTTCTTTTTTTCTCTTCCTTCACCACAACCAACAAGCCGTGCATTTTCTGTGACATCATCCTGTTCGAGTAAGAAAAAAATACTCGTGGTGAGTTAATATGCACCGTCCGCTTTTTCTCCCAGTTACATTTGCATGGCTTTTTTTTTTTAAAACTTCCATACAGTGACATCACTGCAGAGTTCGATCTGTTAGCATTACAGCAGCTTTTACTAATTCAGTTAGCATTTCTCTTCTTCTTAAGGCATTAGCTAACACTGATAATCTGACATTAATAGTCACCTTTAGCGAAGCTAGTCAGCACGTCGTATTCATTTCAGCAGGCGGTTAAACTTGTGACTTTAGCACAAAGCTATCCAGAATTGTTTAACCTTTACCCGCAAAAATGCTCACCATGATTTTATTGAGTTTTGTTCATAAGTTCAAAGTTTAAGATGACAAGATTGCTTCTGTGACTGGTTTTAAATGTGGGTTTTTGCACGTTCTGCGTTCACCTCAGTACTGTGGGCTTACACCCATACCCTCAGTTAGTGTAATTAACATCTGTAGAACACCTATAACACTAAGTGATGCATACAGTATAGATAAACGTCCTAGTGCTGTTAGCATCCATTATCCTCACCCCTGGGATGTCTCTCGTCCAATCAGATTACTCGCCCGGAACTAACTGTTGTATAAGAATGTTTAACTTTAGCGTTAGCATAGTCTGAGAAAAAAAATGCTTGTTTTTATCATTGGGCTAGTCAGACAGAAATGTTTAACCTTCTCTCCCTCTCTCTTGTGTACGCTGGGCAGAAGCTGTTTCTTTTCTTTCAGTTGAGTGAGACAGAGAAATGTTGAGTGTGTTAAGTTCTCTTAGTCTGTGTCCTGTTTCTAAGTTCGGCCCAGTGGGAGCGCCACAGAATTCAAATGCTGCTCGAGAAACTCTGTGTGTGTGTGTGTGTGTGTGTGTGTGTGTGTGTGTGTGTGTGTGTTAGGATAGAACTACAAATAGCCAGAGGCACAGTTCTGCAGAATAACAAGATCTTCTTTGTTGTTTGTTTGCTTTGTTTGGTGTTTTCTTTAAAAAAAATAATAATTTAGACACTTAGTTCTGGACTTTGTTTGTCCTTTGTGTCGTTTGTATCCCGGTGCTGTAATTTCACAAGCTACAGAACAAAACCCGAGCAAGTAGACGCCTAAATTAAACACTCAGAGTGGATATGATGGCGTATGATGATGACATATGACGACACAGACAGAGGTTTTCTGTGATTGGCTAATCAGTCGATCAGTCACTAAAAAAAAAATAAAATAAATAATAATCCAAAGAACAGCATCACAAAATCTCCTGAGGTGAAAAACGCAGGAAGTGAACAATAACAGATCATACACACAAAACAGCGCTTTCCGTTAAAATTCCTCATACGCCTGGCGTATTACACGTGGACACGCAGCACACGTGTAAATATTTTTCACGTCTTCATACAGTCAATGAATTAAGACAGCAGTAACCCTGACTCTGCAGCCCAGCCCCCTTATTAGCAAGCCACTCTTATACGATCATTGCTAGGATTACGTCTCTAAGGAGATTTCTTTACTTAAGGTAACTCCACACACTTTCACGTTATTTTCTGTAAGTATATATAAAACATCACATGAAAATTAAATAAAAAAATATCCTTATGTTACCATACATCTCACACACTAGTATGGGTATGTGTGTATATACTGTGTATATATACTTGCATAAAAGTATCCCAAAAAATTAACAAGATGTGTAACAAAGAAAGTGTAAAATATTTTTCATTTAATTCTTTTACACTTAATTTAGAAACTCGAAGATGGGGAGTCATTCTTAGTGATGACGCCACATTTCATACGAATGGCAAAATCAACGAGCATAATGTTCGCATTTGTGGGAAAGAAAATCCTCATGCTACAGCTGAGCACATTAGGGACTCCAAAAGTGAATGTGTTGGAGCTGGACTACCAACTTCACGTGAGTCGTGTCGCAAGTGGTGCGCATGTTGAACATTTGTGTAGCTTTGTCATATCGTTATTATAAAACTTATATCCATTTGAATATGTTGCTGGAATTTCGACAAATTTATCTTTTATTTTTGCACATGAAGCCTATTTCATTTCATTTTCCTAGAACATGTGGGTACTCAGGGATTCATATTTCATGATGTCAAATTTTTGGGACACCCTATATATTCACAGCTCCGAAACCAAGCAGGTAAAACAAAAAATAAAAAATTAGTCTCGTGTTAGTGTTAGCGTGTAAAGATGAGAAGTTTAACAATACTTTCAACGATATTTAGATGTCGATATTTCAACGTTACAACATAGCTAGACATCAGAAATCTGTTTTTGATCTCCAGACGTTTATTCGCAGGACGAGATGATCACAAGCTCTTTATATTACTGACAATAAGAATAGCTAGCCTGCAGTAGCTAGAATATACGAACCAATGTTTAGGTTGCTATGGCAACAAAACCATAGCGACCATGCGACATGCGCATGTTTGTTGGTTCATTTATTTATTTATTAAATGTTGTATCCGCACTGAAAGTGCTCCAGTCAGCGCCTTTTCTGCAGCAAAAAATGATTTAATAAACAGTGACATTTCCATGGGTTAAACAAGGCGCTCTGTGTGTGTGTGTGTGTGTGTGTGTGTGTGTGTGTGTGTGTGCGAGAGAGAGAGAGAGAGAGAGAGAGAGAGAGAGCGAGAGAGAGAGATGTAATGAGTGGGAGGTTAGGAAAAAAACAAGAGAAACAACCACCAAAAACACACTCAAAGCAAACTCAGAATATACAGCGAGAGAGAGAGAGAGACAGAGAGAGAGAGAGAGATTCTACATGTATTATTTTATCCTTTCCTTTTATTCTTTCTCTCTTTTCCTGTTCTATATGCACGTTTTTTCTTATTTCTTTCCTCCTTGTTGCCCTTTTCATTCACTCTTTCCCTCGGTTCTACACGTCTCCATGCTCTCCACCCCCCTCTCTCCTGTAATCTCTCCATCCTAGTCTTTTTCTCCTTAATCCCTTTTCCTGCTCCTTTTACCCTTTCTTTCCCCACATCGACTCCTCTTCTTCCTCTTCTTCTTCTCCTTGCTCAGCTCTTTCTGTTCTTTCTTTCTCCACCTTCCTCTCATCTTTCTCCTCACCCCTTATCTTTTCATTCGTTACATTTCTCTCCTACTCCCATCCTTTGTTTCTTCACGTTTCTGCTTTTCTTGTCTTTCGTTTCTCCTCATCTTATCTCGTCTCACTCTTTTTCCACTTTTCTCCTATCTTTTTTTTCACTTTCCTTTTTTCCATTCACTTTACTCCTCTTTCCTGTTCTCTCCTCGCTCTGTCGTTCTTGGGTGAATCGAAGCGCCGTGCTCTACTGAGCTGGAGGAATTTGGACATCGGCGTTGAACAGTGAGAGAGAGAGAGAGAGAGAGAGAGAGAGAGAGAGCGAGAGAAGAGAAAGAGGAGAACCTCCTTTAAGCCTCACCCCCACCCTTCTGTAAATTCCTGGATCACAATCAGGCACAACGAGGAGAAAACACACACACACACACTCATGCACACAGATATAAGATAGTGTTTCCAGTCTCAGAAGTAACTACTGGTTACTCCGTACGAGATTAAAGAGGGAACAGTCATTGTGACGGAGCAGATTTACAGAACCCCGGGTTCTAATGAGACAGCCATAGGCAGCGGAGGAACATGAAAGGGACCGAGATGACGAGGCATCGGGACCTTCATCTGATTTACTCCTGAAATCCTCCCGCTTTACTTACAAGTGACCAAATTAGATTTTTACACTGGTTGCTATAGTAACCATGCTATGGAAGTGGAAGTTCCACTAACTGGGAGATAATATATTACATACATATGGATAACATTTAATCTAATCTAGTCTAATCCAATCTAACATAACACAATCAGATAACAGCAGGAATGAAATTATTTCTCTTTCTCTCTTGAACTAACTTTTACTCTCTCTCTCTCTCTCTCACACACACACACACACACGCACACACACACACACACACACACACACACACACACACACACAAAGACACACACACCTATCAGTGACAAAATTCTAATTTGTCTGACTCACATATTGAAATGTTTGGATTTTATCAGATTAGAAACTAGATACACTGCTTTCTTGAACTGAAACACTGTTTAAATAAAATTGATCCACATGTGTAAACTTAACAAACAACTAAAATAAACAAACAAACTGCTCCAATATAAATGCCAACTTTTAATTCTGGTGAAAGTTATTCTTGTGTTTAGGAATTTTTCTTTAGATACACGGTCTCTCAATCAATCAATCAATCAATCAATCAATCAATCAATCAATCCCAGTGTATTGTATCCTGCATATCATATATTTTATTTTATGAATTTTATAAATATTAACAAAACAGCTCAAATGAAATAACTAAAAATAGACTAATAATGAAGAAAATATCATTTATTAATTAGAAAAAGAGGCGACACAGTGGCTTAGTGGTTAGCACTGCCGCCTTGAACCTCCAGGGTCCGGGTTTGATTCCCGGCCAGGTTCGATTCCCGCCACTGTGTGCATGAAGTTTGCATGTTCTCCCAAGCTTAGTGGGTTTCCTCCAGTGGGTACTCCAGTTTCCTCATAAAGACATGCACATTAGGCTAATTAGCCTTCCCAAATTGCCCATAGTGTGTGAATGAGTGTATATATGTGTGTGTACCTGCGATGGATTGGCCATCGGTCTCCAGGATTAAGCAGTGTAGTATGAGTGAGTGAACAATTAGAGTTATGACTGACTCCAAAACTGACTCACATGCAAGACTAAACAAATAAATGCTGATTTAAATATTTTTTAAAATATTAAAAAAAAAAAAAAAAAAAGTTGTCAATATGTTAGTGAGTAATATCTAGGACACTGCAGTGTCCGGTGTGAAAAGCCAAGGAACTTCCTCACTCATCCACACAGACACACTGGGTTTGGTCCACTGTAACATGCATTGTACAAATAATATCAGATTCAATAAACACACCTGATTTGTGCGGTATACACTTCTATATATATAGTCCACAGTGTCACACGTCAGATAAACTCGGATTCATTTACACATGTACAGAAACTCAGGTCTGACTTTTTCTTTCCTTTTTAGAAAATCTGATCTGAGTCACTTTCAGCTTGTCATAGAGATGTAGAGAGTACACGAGTAAGACTTCTGTTTAATCAGATTATAATGTAACACAGGCTTACAGTTACATCAGTGTTACACTCTGCATAAAGAGTGAAAGATGTGAAGGATGGGTTAGTGTGAGGGGGTGGGGTTAGTCTAAGGGATAGCGTCACTTTGTACAGTAGGGTTATTCTAAGGGATAAGGTCAACGTGTGGGGTGTGGTCGGTCTAAAGAATAGGGTTAATGTAAGGAATGAGGTTAGTCTAAATGATAGGGTCAATGTGAGGGGTGGGGTTAGTCTAAGGGGTAGGTTTAATGTAAGAGGTGGGGTTAGTCCAAGCAAGGCTTAACCAAAGGTGGGGTTAGTCTAAGTGACAGGGTCAATGTGAAAGGAGGGGTTAGTATAAGGGATAGAGTCAATGTGAGGGGTGGGGTAGTTTAAGGGAAAGGAGCAATGTGAGACGTGGGGTTAATCTAAGAGAGAAGGTACATGTGGAGGTGGGGTTAGTCTAAAGGATAGGTTTAATGTGAGGGGTTGGGTTAGTCCAAGCGATAGGATCAATGTGAGGTGTGGGGTTAGTCTAAAGGGTTAAAGTAAATGTGAGGGGTGGGGTTAGTCTAAGGGATAGGTTTAATGTAAGGGGTGGGGTTAGTTCAAGCAAGTCTTAACCAAAGGTGGGGTTAGTCTAAGTGATAGGATCAATGTGAAAGGAGGGGTTAGTATAAGGGATAAGGTCAACGTGAGGGGTGGGGTTAGTCTAAAGGATAGGTTTAATGTAAGGGGTGGGGTTAGTCCAAGCAATGGCCAATGTCAAAGGTGGAGTTAGTCTAAGTGATAGGGGCAATGTGAAAGGAGGTATTAGTATAAGGGGTAGAGTCAATGTGAGACGTGGGGCTAATCTAAGAGAGAAGGTACATGTGGAGCTGGGGTTAGTCTAAAGTATAGGCTTAATGTGAGGGCTTGGGTTAGATTAGGGGAAATATCATGTGAGAATCGAGCGTTGTTAGGGGAAATATCATATAAAATAGAGCGTTTGCTCCTTAAAGCACTGGCACACCATGTTTCTGTATTGAACAAAGTTGGGTTAGACCAAGAGATAGGGTCAATGTGAGGGGTGGGGTTAGTTGATGGGATAGAGTAAATGTGATGGGTGGGATTAATCTAAGAGATAGGGTCAATGAGAAGGAATGGGTTAGTATAAGGGAGAAGGGTGAGGTTTGGGGTTAGTCTAAGGGATAGGGTCCATGTGAGGAGTGGGGTTAGTCTTAGGGTTAGTGTAAAGAATGTGGATAATGTAAGTTATGACATAAGGGTGACGAGTGTAGTTTATTTAGGGTTTAGAGTTGATGTGGAGGTGGAGTTTATGCACGAAGCAAGGTTAATATAAGAGCTTGGGTTTGTATGAGGGGTGGAGTTAGTATGAGGGGTGGGGATTTTTAAAATGGTTTGGGACATTTATAATAGTGATTAGAGACTGCTTGGAGTTTGGGACATGTCCACTGTATAATAGTGAACAGAGTATGGTTTGGGACAATTCCAGTGTGTACCAGTGAATAGAGAGAGTGGTTTGAGACACGTCCACTGAATAATAGTAAGCAGACAGAATGTGATTCGGGACATGTTCACTGTGGAATACTGAACAGAGTGTGGTTTGTGTTAATTCCAATGTGTAACAGTGATTCGAGAGACATAGAGAGACATTTGGAACATATTCTCTGTATAATACTGAGCAGACAGTGTGATTTGGGACACGTCCAATGTGTAACAGCAGATAGAGAAATTGTACTTTCGGACATGCTCACTGCATAACAGTGAATAGAGAGAGTATGGTTTGGGTCACATCCACTGTGCAACTGTGAACACAGTGTGGTTTGGGGCACTGAGTAGAGAGAGTGGTTTGGGACACGTCCACTGTATAATAGTGAGTACGGTTTGGGACACAGCCACTGTATATTAGTGAATAAATAGAGTAAGTATGGTTTGGGACACATCCACCATTATAACAGTGAACAGAGTATGGTTTGCGACTCGTCCACTGTGTAATAGTGAACAGAGAAAGTGTGATTAACCCCATGTCGGCTGTAAAACAGACTCAGTTCCAGCTTACAGCTAGCTAAGGTTTGTTAACCTGGAGCAACCAAGCAGGTGTAAATAAAATTATAGCAAGTTAGCAAACACCAAGACCTGTCAGCACACTAATCGCTCACACACTCAACACACACACTACAGCACTGAAGATCCCAGCTTTTGAGCCAAACTGAAACGGATCATCTCGTGATGTTCTGCTGTAGCAAGCACCAGCGACAGGAGACAAATCAGGACTAGCATCAGGACTAATCGATCAGAGCGCAGGAATAAAAGCACGAGACAAACCCCAGAGATAAATTACTGCAGCTAAAAAAATGGAGATTATGTAAAAAAAAAAAAAAAGAGGTTTATACTTGAGGCATATAAAAAGAAAAGAAACACACACACACACACATTACTGAGAGCACTTCCAGCATACACGAGGGTTCTTTTAGGCTTCATTGGACATTGTGCTCAGGGTTCTTCTCTATGCTTCTACACACACACACTAAGAGATCAGATACATCACGGAGAAAAAAATAAAACAAACATAAATAATGCAAACAATTTCCTGCAAAATAATTTAAATTACAAACAGATTTATTTAAAGAAAAAAAAGAAAGAAGGTAATAAACAAGTAATAAAATGTGAATTCTTTTTTATTAGTATTCTTTTTTTATCTCTATAGCATATATATATATATATATATATATATATATATATATTAAATTAAATTGCATTTTATAACACCGTTGTATTCATTTTAAATAAAAATTTTAATGCATAGGAGCTGCACTTTTTTCCCCACACAGCAATAAATTTTATATTGTCAATAAATAAATAAATAAATAAATAAGTAAATAAAAGTTATTTAAATTAAAGATGATAATCTATATTTTTCTGTATTTTAGTTTTTTTTATGGTAGTATTAATGAATGAATGAATTTGTCCTATTTATTCTATAAGTATTTACACTTATTATAACTCATTTTGTTAATTTAATACATTTCACTCACGGTCAGTAGGTGATTTATCCTGGTCTGAACCTGGAGGTGCGATGGATCCTGATCTAGTCCTGTGAAAATACCAAGCGAGAAAAACTCGCCCTGGATTTGATTTTACTCCAATTTTATTAAAATTAATAATAATAATATGATTTTTACATAATATTTCAAAATATAAGCACAAACAGGACAAATACTGAATATGAATATGATCAGAAATTATTTTAAATAATCACGTTTTTATTGCGCATTACGCTGCAGTACAAGGGCGTACGAGGGGGAGAAGTAATGGCGCCCTCTCTGACTTGTCAATGCGGCTAAAACATAGGAACGTCAGACCCGTATGGTGAAGACGCTGTGTACTGATTCTGTGTACTACCATGCATTTAAAAGCATATTTCCAAATGTCTTTGCGTCCAAAATACTAATTTAATCAATGAAATATTTCTCTCTATATATCTGTGTACACGAAGGGAGATGAATAAAGAGCAAAGTGAGTGAGAGTGCTGTATAAGCGCCGCTGCGCTGCATAACAAATGATTTATAATATAATATATATATATTACAATAAAGTGCTGGAGGCGGTAAAAATGAGTGCATATATGTGTGTATGTGTGTGTGTGTGTGTGTGTGTGTGTAAAGCAAGCTCTTAATTCAGACAGAGATTTATGACGAAGTTTCAAACTTCATTACCTCTGGCTCAGAGCCGGAGAGTCGCAATCAAACACACACACACACACACACACACACACACACACACACACACACACACAGACACACACACACACACACACGCTTAATTAAATGCCAAAAAACATTTTGCAAGGCTGAAAGAAAAAATTCAGCGCGGTGATAAAATACAACAAATTCAGCCGAGGACGCGAAAATTCTGAAACGTAATAAAGATTTTTAAATTAAATTATAAGACTTTGTCTTTTTTTAAATAAACAATTTGCTTTACTGTATTTCGGTGCTGTGACACGTCAGACCGGTAGTTTTTGCGTCTAAACACACCACCTATCGGCTTTATTAAAAGGAAAAAAAAAAAAAAAAAAAAAAAACACATTTTTATTCTTCACTGAATTTTTTCTTAACTATTGATTAAATAATATTGCTCTGTATGTAAGCTAAATAAAGATATTAAAAACTACATTCATTTATATTTTATTTATAAACTCCCGAACTCTCGGATCAGTCTGCTGTCACGGTGTATTTTACACCACAGCGTTAACCGGCACAAACAAAACCCCGCAAAAATGAAAAAGAAATCAATTAAACTCATAAAAAAAGCTATAATATTTACATATATTGTAAAGAGTTCATTTTATATTAAAGAACAAAATGCAGTGTAATTTTACTTTATATTGAAACTGAAAAAAAAAACTGCCTATTTAGGGAAAAAATATATACTGTAGTTTTACAATTAAATTCTCCAAGTTTGTGTATAAAATTTATTCATGAACAAACAAACTAATACACACACACACACACACACACACATTGAAAGTGATACCGGGAAAGAGCAAGAGAGACAGACAGACAGACAGACAGATGGATAAGAGAGAGACAGAGAGAGAGAGACAGATTGAGCTCATCAGGACACACATTGAGATAAGGCCCACTTATTCACACACTTCATCCATCTTACACACTTCACTTCTCTCTCACTGTGTGTGTGTGTGTGTG
>QMIH01000775.1:156596-170810 GCA_003987875.1 Clarias batrachus | reverse complement strand
TTTTTTTTTTTTTTTTAACTTTTTTATATATTTCTTTTTTTACTTTATATATATAATAAAGTAAAAAAAAATAAATATATACACTATTATATATATACAATATTTTTAAAATACTATAAATATACACAAGCAAAAATACAATACTACAATTTTTTAAAATATATTTTAGGAATAGCTTAAAATTATAAATATAAATATTACTAATACAGATTTTATAAATGTAAATTTTCTTATATTGCACTTCTATAATTATAAGAGATATAGATTTGATAAATAATAAAGATATTATGTTGGATATCAATATTGTGAAAATTATAAGCTATATGATAGGTTTAATAAATAGTACATATTATCTATATGACATTTACAGATTTTACAGAGCTGCTCTCAGTGGTTAAGGCATTGGACTACAGTTCGGAAGATCCCAGGTTCAAATCCTACGACCACTAAGTTGCCACTGTTGGGCCCTTGAGCAAGGCCCTTAACCCTCATATGCTCAGATGTATAATGAGCTAAAAATGTAAGTCGCCCTGGATAAGGGCGTCTGCCAGACGCCTAAAACTAAATGTAAAGATAATTCATGAAGTCCTCACTACTCCATATGCATGGTGTCTTGTTGTGCATGTTTCTATGGTAGTATTATCAATCCCTGCTTTCTGACATCACCCAAAATGAATAAAGCGTTCCTTTAGCCATCTTATGTTGTGGAGTTGTTCCTTGCTGACATCACCCTCTTTAATACAGTCTGATAGATAGTTAGATAAACAGATAGACAATGAAACAAATGTATAACAACAAAAATCTTTTTGTTCTTTCTTGATGGAAACAGACAGGTTTTGGTTTGATCATATTAACACAGACGAGAGCATGAATGTGCGTGGGAGTGTGACATAAACGACCTGTGTGTGTGTGTGTGTGTGTGTGTGTGTGTGTGTGTGCGCCTGACTATGAGTTAGGCCACCCCTGCACCTTCTGCCACCCGTCGCATATGTGTCTGTGTGTGTGTGTGTGTGTGTGTGTGTGTGTGCGTGTGTGTGTGTGCGTGTGTGTGTGTATGTGTGTGTGTATGTGTACAAAAATTTAATCACAATATCATGTATTACGTATGATATTTGTGTGTGTAAATCAGCAGTGGATTGTTCATCTCTCTCTATCTATCTTTTTAATAAGCTTTTGCTTTAGCTAAACAACATATTCTTGTTTTGTTTAACTTGTGCCTTTAATCTTGTTTCTGTAGTTCTAAAATCCGGAAAGTCCTTCCACGAAATCTCGAACACGTTTCCCGAGGTGTGTAGCGCTACACGTCAGAAACACCTTTTCATAAACGTCACCATTAACCAACATCCTTGTGTTTGACATGGGACTAATTCCTAATGGGAAAATCCTCTAAATAATCCAAGGAACTTTAGAAACAAGGCTCATATCAAGGTTAAAATTATTCTGCGTGATCAGTAGCCAGGTGCGATGCTGCAACAATGACATCATGTCCCACTTACACAAGTAATTCCCGTTCTAAAGGCCATGCGTGGCTTCAACAAGCGTTTAAAAAGCAAGATGGAGAACATGCTAATTAGATGTTTTTTTTTTTTAATTTCTCATCTTAAAGAAGCAGCTTGATACAGAGAGCGCCTCTTCTGCCCTCGTTAATTGGGGTTAACTTTCTCACACTCCGTTAGCATGAACGAGTGTTATTAATATAATTTTTTTTTTCCCAGAGATGAATTAGCATTGCACACCATGACCGTGCGTTAAGTAACGCCTTCCCACTGGGCCATATGACGAGCCGAACGAGCGCCAAGAGAGCAGGTCACGATGAATTACCAATTCTCATGCAGGAAGCCAACACACACACATGCACACACACTTATTCACACATATTCTCAATTAAAGCTGAAGATCAAAGAGGAATAAATGTCTTCACTGTTAATAGTATTATTTATATTATTTATATTATTTGCACCAACTTACAAATATTATGTGATACTAATGTGATTAAAGCTAACATGGAATCAATGGTCTAAATTTGAAAGAACTGTTACTATAGAAACAATAACATCACACAATGAGCATGTTAGTATAAATATGGCTAGTGTTTAAATTTTCTGACCAATCAGAATTCGACATTGATGTGGTATAAACTGTACATGACTTTTTTCAACATTGCTTTTTTTAAAAAAAGGAAATGATGTCCCACACGGGATCCCTCCTTCCGCCCGGAAATGGATACAGAGTGTAACACTAGCAGAGCAAGCGGAAATGGTCTACAGATACGCAGCATGAGGGATCAATGGCGCCCTGGCTAACGCACGCTAAGCTATTAACTTGGATCCAAAGTTCTACTTTTCTGCCACAAACCGCACGCACGTCTAATGTTTCCCCAGCTCCTGCTTTGAGACAAAGCCCTTTCCCACAGACGATAAAAACGACGCTCTGAAGGAGGGACAAGGAGGGAGGGAGCAAGAAAAGCTGAATTCCTTCGTTCTGTTCCATGTTTATTACTTCCTCCTCTATCAGCGTCTTTCTTTGACTTCTGTCTGTCTGTCACTCTGTATCAAATGATGAGTGTCACTGACACAGAGAGAGAGAGAGAGAGAGAGAGAGAGAGAGAGAGAGAGAGAGGAATGATGAAAAAAATAAGAAAGAAGAAACATTATGGCAAAATGAAATGAACATGATGGTCAAAAGAAATGAAGCACTGATTTAGGTGTAAGGCAGGAAGAAAAGTGAAAGAGGGAGAAGGAGTAAAAAAATGAAGATGGATAAAAAGAAGAAAGGAGACAAAGAGGATAGAACAAGTGGATGGTAGGACAAGTGGAAAAGATGAAAAGAAGAGAAAAAATAAAGCTAGTTAGGGATAACTAATGTAGGACATACACGAATGAAATGATGGAGATCAAAAGAAAAGAATGAAAGAAAGAATGAAAGAAAGAAAGAAGGAATATTAAAAAAAGAAACAAAGGAATAGGGGAAAATAAAGCAGAAGAGGGGTGTGTGTGTGTGTGTGTGTGCGCGTGTGTGTGTGCGCGTGTGTGCGTGTGTCCTTGCTGTGCTCAGTCAGGCAGAGAGAATCGGCGTGCGTTAAAAGCATAGAAACACTTCATCTTTCTGCAGCTCCACTACTTTCTTGGCTTCAACAAAGTGTGTGTGTGTGTGTGTGTGTGTGTGTGTGTGTGTGTGTTGTGACGGGGTGTCAGTGAGGTTTTGGTGTTAAAACTGTATTCTCCAGGGATTTTCACTCCCACAATTCCACTCAAGTGCACTTTCATTGCATTGAGGCACACACGCGCGCACCTGTTCATGTGTAACAATATGGCCGGTTCTCAATATGGATCAGCATGTGAAAGTTCTGTTAGCACTTGATGCTAGCTTATGCTTGGTGTTGCCTAGCAACAAGCAGTGCTGTCTACATGGTTGTTTCTCAATACAGCCCTAAAGCCATGAAAGTTCACATAGCACCTGATGCTAACTGTAATTACAGTCATATGAAGCATGTTATTACTAATTTATTAACACTTCTGAGGTAAATGTTGACATTCCTGAGACTTTTATCCAACTCTCACTGTTAGTACATTTATAGATCACTTCTAATAAGTAGAAAAATGCTAGATTATCATTAATCCAGATCATTAGCTAGCTTATGTTTGGTGTTGCCTAGCAACAAACACTGCCTTCAATGTGGCTGTTTCTTGATATACCAAAACCCATTAAATTTTGATTATCGCCTGATGTTAAGTGTAATTATAATGTAATTACTAACACATGGCGCACTTTATTAGGAACTTATTAACATTTCCGCAGTAAACCTTAACATCATTGATCATTTTATTCAACTTTCCCTGTTCCTACATTTATAAATTACTGGCAATAAATGATTTAAGGTGCTTGTTAATCATTAGTCCTAACAGCTTATGCCTGATGTTGCCTAGCAACAAGCAGGACTGTAAATATGTCTGTTTCTCAAAGTCATAGAAGTTACACTTAGCATCTGATGCTAAATGTAATTACAGTGTAATTACCGTTATATGAATCATTTTATAACTAGTTTATTAACAAATCTGAGGTAAATGTTAGCATTTCGGACAATTTTATCCAACTCTCGCTCTAACTATGTCATTTTAAAATATTTATAACTTGCGCCTATAATGTGTTAATTTAGTTGCTTACCAACACATCTGCAGTAAATGATGATTTTCCAGACACCAGTCATATACTAGCCACATAAAAAGACACAGTGTGCCTTGCTAGTTAGCACCGAACTAACAGACAATATAACTAGGGTTGTCAACTCCATGAAAAGGAAATAATATATATGGGGGGAACCGGAGGGATAAGGCTGTGGATTAATGGGTTACTGATCAGAAGGTTGGGGGTTCAAGCCCCAGTACCGGCAAGTTGCCAATGTTGAGCCCTTAAGCACGGCCCTTAACCCTATCTGTTCCAGGGGCGCTGTAACCAGGCTGACCCTGCGCTCTGACCCCAGATTCCTTACAGGGATATGCAAAAAAATTATTTCACAAATAATTGCGGGGGATATATATTATAAATTTGGATACCATATAAACGTTTGGAATCACTTCGAAATCTTCCCAAGGAAACACATGAAATTAGTCTAAATAGAAAATATAGCAATAGAACAAGATATTCTCTAATTCTCAGAGTTAGAAATAATGATTTTGATGGAAATTATAAATGTGTTCTTCAAACTTTGCATTCTAGCTGTTCAAGATAATCTGATGAGATTTCACCCCATGCTTCCTGGAGCATCTTCCACAAGAGGGATCGGCTTAATGGAGTCTTCCTCCGAACCATACGGTCAAGCTGCTTCCACAATATGTGCTGACTGTGCTTATAAGGAGCTACAATTGGTTTTATGTCTTCATTCACTGGAACCACCACAAGTCCCTTTTTGACTTGAACACCCCTCTTATATAATTTTCTCATTCTATAGTATATGTTTAGACTTGTAAGATATTTGCAAATATTGCATATGTAGCATGTATGTATTACTATAAATAAATAATAATATTATTTGCTACTCAATTGGTTTACATAATTTTTTTCTAGTAAAAGTAATCACAGCATACTGTCAGTTCTCCTTTTCTTTTAGTTTTATCTAATCTTTGAACCTAATGGCATTGACCTTTTCCTCTTATTTATTTATTCAGACATCAGGACATTTAGGCATCAGGACATTACACACTCCCAATTAGTCCAGACGAAACCATTTCCCCTTGTGGGTGTGTATACCGGTTCTATATTATTTTTAACAGAAGAATAAAATTTTCCTGAGAAACTGTACAGTACATTATATATTCACAGTGTTATGAGTGATCTGTGGTTTATTCAGTGACATTTTGTAGTGTGAGTGATTTTACTAACTGCATTGCAGTACAAAGTTAGCTCTGCACTGTTTCCTGTTCTGAATTGATGTCCAATAGCCCCATGGCTCCCCATCTCAGAGTGAGAGAGCTTCCCAGTCAATTCTTTCCTGCCTCGCTGTCAAACTAGAATCAGGACATTAACGAGGTAAATCATCCCACGTGGTGAAATAATGCGACGTGCAAACGAGTGATAGAAAACCGATCACACAAACGTTATCATCATTCAGAACTTTTATTTAATTTTTTTCCCCGCGTACTCAGTGCTGGCAAAATGCCACCCTGGGTCATGAATCCTGTCCAGTGAGCAGTGCATTCCCTGTTTTGTGTTTTCGTAGAGAAAGGTTTCTTTCTATCCACTGACTGTTGTCTATCAACTTGTCTTAGTAATCTGGCGTGTAATATTTCTCTATCCATAGATTGAACTGATTCTCAAAAATGCGATGAACAAATGTCTTTTAGTTACCGATCACGGGACGATTCCGTATTTTACGGGACTGTTGGCAACAACAGTAACAACACTGTAACAGCACATATCCAATCAAACATAAAGAATGTCAAAATTTGCTAGATTAAGTTGAAAAGGCTTTACTAGAAGGCATGACTAAAATATAAACAACATAAATGGCAGTAAAGATGCTAACACGACAACAACATTTGAATTGAAACATTTTCACCAGAGTTTAAAAGTCTGAACTAACGGACCAATGGAGTTATAACGACAGTGTGACAGTGGGAATGAAACCAAACTATAAAACGTATTAACACTTTCCTCAGACGTGTCACTGAAGTGGTAAGAGAAAGAGCTCCGTCTGTCTGAGGGAAACTACACCTAGCATGAAATGTTAGCCAAAACACCTCAGTGGCGTTGTGTAAAAGAAACAAAAGTGTCGGCTGTGAACCGCTGTCACTTCCTCATCTTAAACGTGACCTCTGTGACATGCTAACAATAACAAAAATAAATCTGGTCTGGTGTGGTGGAGGTTATACGGTTGAACAACAGTGCGAGGAAGTTAATTGCGCCTTGTTAAAACACAGAGTGAGCGAGTGTATGAGGCGCGCAGACTCGCCGCTGAGCGCTGAGGTGTTATGGGCCGGCACTGGCAGGCTAATGGCATTAGCACAGCGTTTGTTACACTAACACACACTCGTTAAACAGCGGCCATCTCTGACAGAGTGGCAGTTTCATGAGCGAGTTGCCAACACACTGCTCAGCGGGGCTTCGTCCCAAACCTGCCCCACGCTAACGCCGGCCTTTTATTTATTACATCCGCACAGGTCCGTCAGCTCGCTCAGCTCTCTCTCTCTCTCTCTTTTTCTTTCTCTCTCACTCTCAGTCTTTCCATATATACCCCCCTCTCTCTCTTTCTGTCTTTCACGAGGCTCCAAACTGCTCCATATATCCTTCAATGTGCACTTAGTGGGGTTTTCCCCAAGTGCACTTCCTGGGCCAGATGTGAATAGTGTTTCCATGTGCGCTCTTCTTACTTTCTGTTTTTTCGCACTCACACAGCTGGAGCTGAGCTCAGGGCTGCAAGAAAGAAGAAATATTAAAAGTTATAGTGGTAGGAAAAACGGTAGAGCAGGATGTAAAGGGGAAAAGAGGTAAGAAGTAAAAGACAAAAAAATGAAGAAATTGGGTATGGTGAAGATAACGAGAGAGAGAAGGACAGAGAGAGAATGATGCGAGAAAAAGTTGAAAATGAATGAGAGGAATGAGAAAAATGGAAAAGAATATGAGGAGAAAAAGGGAATAAAACTCAAAAGGAAGGAAATGTGGAGAAAAAAATAAAAGGAGTGCAATGGAGAATGAGGGAAAAAGGGAAAGAGTGGAACGGAAAAGATTAATAGAGCAATTAAAGAAAAATAAAAAAGTACAAAATAATGTGAAAAAGAGTAAAAGAAAAAACAAAGGCATGACAGAGGGAGTGTGTGAAAGGGTGAAAGGATGAGGATAAACAGGGAATGATTGAAAATGGAGACAAAGTGAAAGAAAAAAGGATAAGGTGTGAGAACAGAGAGAAAGAAATCAACTAAAAAAAAACCAGGAGAGAGAGAGAGGGCGAGGGAGAGAGAGAGAGAGGGAGAGAGAGAGGGAGAGAGAGAGGGTGAGAGAGAGAGCGAGGGACCATCTGCGCTGAGTTTGTGTTCACTGATATGAGATTTGTTACAACACACGGTTTTTCTTAACTCTGAATTCCTTCATGCACGTCTCTGTGTGTGTGTGTGTGTGTGTGTGTGTGTGTGTGTGTGTGTGTGTGTGTGTGTGTGTGTGTGTGTGTGTGTGTGTGTGTGTGTGTGTGTGTGTGTGTGTGTGTGTGTGTGTGTGTTCGTGTGTGTGTGCATCTAGCACATAAACAATAAATCAATAGTGTACAAATCACTGGAGGCTCTTAAGTGTTGCATTAAACTCCAGTTAACTCCGTGTTTTTCTTCCGACAAATCAGGAAAGAAGAAACGTTAAATAACTCAAAAGAGACTGGACATGGGATCCGTCCCAAATACTGTCCAGTCAGGCGTCCTGCTAGCACACAGCCATTTTATATAAATTTTTTCCCTTCAATTTATTCTTTCTTTCTTCACAATTTAAGCTATTTGGGGTGGAACAGGTGATGATTAAATTGCTTCGAAATGCCACTGACGTTAATTAGAGCACATGTTGTTTAGCGTTTACATGAAAACTCATTGATAAGCTAGCTAGCCATTTTTTTTTTCCTTAAGCACTGCAATCATTTATTCATTCCCTCATTCATGTACTGTACGATACACCTGTTATTATTGTTAGCACTTGTGTGTGATATATTCTACCTCATGTGTATCATTGAATTGTCCAAACTTGAAACTAACTAGACATCTGACTTTGATCCTCCCAATAAAATCGATTTCATGGCGCAGCTGTAGTGCGTCTGACTCCGGATCAGAAGGTTGTGTGTTCAAATCAAATTGGGGTCA
Source organism: Clarias batrachus (assembly GCA_003987875.1). Classification (NCBI taxonomy): domain Eukaryota; kingdom Metazoa; phylum Chordata; class Actinopteri; order Siluriformes; family Clariidae; genus Clarias; species Clarias batrachus. The sequence goes on along the minus strand of QMIH01000775.1, from coordinate 162,480 downwards.
GAAACATTTTAGGGGGCAGTGGATTCTCAGCAGGTTAAAGCTCTGCGTTACTGATCAGAAGGTCGTGGGTTCAAGCCCCAGCTGCACAAAGTTCCCACTGTTGAGTCCTTGAGCAAGGCCCTTGCCCCGTCTGCTCCAGGGGCGCTGATTAATGGCTGACCCATGCATCACCTGACGTTCGGCTCCATGGTCCTGGGTTTTCCCGACAAGCTTTATACATGACCAGAAGCGAAAAAACACATTTCTAAAAATAATCATTTAAAGCAAAACAATGCAAAAACATCAAAGCACCTCTATTTTCTATCGGTTACGTTTGGTTACACTGCTACTCTGTAGAGAGAGACACAGAGAGAGAGAGACTGTGTGTGTGTGTGTGTGTGTGTGTGTGTATTACCAAAGAAAGAAACTGTAAAAAGAAATTCCAAGTACTGAGAAAAATGAATAGGAACCGCGAGACTCCACTGAGAACAGATCTGTAGAGACGTGTGTGAGCCTACGTCCAGACACTGAACTGATATTTTATAAAACCCTTCTGTAGTACAAAACCCTAGATATATACAGTTAACTCTTTCACAGATGAGATTTTTTCCCTCAGCGGTTCTCACGGACCTGAAGTGCGAAAGAACCGGAACGACTTTTTTTATTGAGCCGCTCCAGTGTTGGGAAATCTAAACACATCAGCAACAAAAATATCATTCAGACAAAGGAAAGAGGCTAAGGGGACTAAGGAGGTGTGTGTGTGTATGAGTGTGTGAGTGTGTGTGCGCGTGTGTGTGTGTGCGCGTGTGTGTGTGTGTGCGTGTGTGTGTGTGTGCGCGTGTGTGTGTGTGAGAGGTGATAGGTGATATCAGTAGGTCACTGGGTGAGTTAAGAAACCCATCTGTTTTTCATTTGCCTCAGCTTTACTGAGATACAACACTACATCTATCAGCCACCCTACACACACACACACACACACACACACACGCACGCACGCACACACAGATTAGTCTGGACATGCACCCTCATCGTCTCTCACACACGGATAAAACCAGATATAATGAAGTGTGTGTGTGAGTGCAGCTTCCCGTCAAGGGAACGAAGGGTCTGAAACTTTAAATACAAAACAAAGTACATTCTTGAAATAATAATGATAATAATATAAATAATAATAATAATAATAATAATGCTAAAATATACACACACACACTACAGCTCAAATGTTTGGGATCACCTTCTAACTCCATAGTCGTTCCTGATGCTTATTACTTTCTACACTGTAAAATGATGCTGTCGTCCAAAATATGCAATAATCTCCTCTGAACAGTTGCTATTGGGATGTGTGTGCTACTCATCATCTGTACATCCTTCATAACGGCTCTAATCTGAGGTCCTGGTTGTCTGTTCCAGAAAGGCTGACCATGTCTTCAAATAAACCACTGATTGTTGTTGTTGTTGTAGTTGATGTTACATAATTACCGAATTCCTTGTGTGTTATTTCATGGTTTTGAAATCAGCAGTGTTGTTGTAAAATGTAGAAAATAATCCACTAAACAAAAACAAAGAAATTCTGCAAGTGCAATATGTTTGTATGATAAAACAAAACATGTTAAAAATATTTCAGGAATACTTATGTATTTAATAAACGCATTTTGCATTTATGTATTTGATCTTTTAATGTTTTATTATTCGATTTATAACGCGTCTTTTTGATTAATAACACTTGACTCTGTACTGAAATACAGTCCTGATACATCAGAGGTACAATCTTTTTCTAATTTCATTATTATTACACACAATAGCAAATGTTGGTGTTGTTCTTTCAGGCTGCTCCTTAATAAATTAACAAATAACTGTTATTATTTATTACCATCTGTTATATTGTAAGGTGCTTTTAAATCATTTTGTCTTTAAAATATTTAGAAATATTATTAGTGCCCACTCACACACACAAACAAAACTGCAAACTTAATAAATACCAGATAATAATAATAATAATAATAATAATAATAATAATAATATCTATCTATCTAGCAGGTCTGTAAATGTGTATGATGCTTTATTTGATATATTAAAAGTAAATAACTAAAGGTATCAAACTGAATGATAAATAATTAAAAAACTCTTTCTCTCTCTCACTCACACACACACAGACACAGTGGTTTGTATCGACAAAAGGAAAAAAAAGGCATATTTTCAAGAACTTTCCATAATGTGTGTGTGTGTGTGTGTGTGTGTGTGTGTGTGTGTGTGTGTGCGCGTGTGTGTGTGTGTGTGGTTTTAAAGCATGTTATTTTTACCACTCGTCTGTGAGTGGGTGTTTCTGTTATTCTCCTCGATGCGCGGCTCTGTGTGGGAGCAGGAGGACATGCAGGAGCGCGGCGGCGGCGGCGGTGGGAGAGACGCGATGGAGGAGCAGCGGAGCGACAGAAACCTCCTCCTCAGAATCAAAATAAATTAAAGCCTGTAATTAGGCGCAACATCGCAATCTGTTCATCAGGAAACTTCAGCAAACACGCATTATGTGTGTGTCAATCACACGCTCTGGCTCAGAAGGAGAAACACCCTACACACACACACACGCACACACGCACGCACGCGTGCGCAGCGCATGCGCAAACACACACATCAGCACTATCTATCTATCTATCTATCTATCTATCTATCTATCTATCTATCTATCTATCTATCTATCACACAGACTACGGATGTGTTCATGCTTTTAACATGACGTTGGTAAAGATTGTTTACTCTATAAATTCTTTAACTGATTATTGTTTTTATTCCTTAAACCTAAATGTAACCGGATCAGAGCTGAAGAACCCGCGCACCATGGACCTGGGTGTGTAAAAGATTTTTTTTTCTTTTATTTCTTTATTTTTTATTTTTATAAATGGAAATGTTTCCATCTGAAACAACGTTAACTGTATTTTTGTTTAAATTGAATTAATTACATTTACACACAATGAAATTTATTATGCATTATTTAAGAAGGAAGCGGAAGAGCTGAATTTAAAAAGCAGTTTTTTAAACCATGTATTTTTCTATAAAAGTTTTACAAAAAAAGAAAAACAAATGAATAAATATCAAAGCATAAAGAAAGAAAGATTTAAAAAACAATAGAAAGAAAGAAAGAACAAATAAATAAATCCATGAATGAAAAAAGTAAACAATAAAAGGGCGCTAATTAATAAGCAAGCAAAAGAATTAACAAATATTGGAAAGAAATCATAGAAAAGAAAAAGAAAAGAAAGAACAGAGCATAATAAAAAAGGAGCAAAGAAAAAAAGACAAAAGCATATTGAAAGAAATAAAGAAATAAATTAACAAATTAATATAATAAACAAAATAAAATGAAGGAACGGCAAGAGAGAAACAGATAAACAGAACAACAAAGACAAAAAGAAAGAAAGTATGAACACAAAGTAATAAAGTAAGGAACAGGGAGAAAATGGACAAAAGAATACTGAAAGTGAGAAAGTAATAAATCTTTGCACCCCCATCAAGCGAAAAATTTCCTGTCAGGTTTCACGTGTGTACGTCCGCGCTCCGCGCTCCAGCCTGCGCATGTTAATGTCACATCTCCAGGAATTTGCATAATTTTATCTCAGCTGATTTGCATATGGTCACGCCTACAAAACTCCATGAAATCTCACACAGCTGACCTGACCAGTGGAGAGCGAAAGAGAGAGCGAGAGGCGTTCTCATTTTGATTCACATCTATGAAAAAATCTTATTTAGAGGTTAGGGTCTGAAGCTGAAAAAAACAGAAAAGATGTGAAAAGAAAAGAAAAAAGGTTAGAGATGGAAAGGAAATGGGTGTGAGATGAACGTTATAAACAGATCTAATGAGAGCAGGCAGGTGATGGAGGAGGTTCAGCTCACTGGGGAACTGTCTTTATTACTGAACTTAGTGTCGAGGTGTGTGTCGCTGCAGGAAAAGGAAATGTGATGGGATGTCCGATCATTTGGCGCACACACACACACACACACACACACACACACACAGACGCATCGGATCGCTCACTTATGGCTGAGTGTTGACTCTAATGAAGTGTTCCAGCGTTGTTTTTGCTAAACATGTCCGGGGCTCGTGTCAAAGAGACTCTGATGTGAACACGACACACAACACACATCCCACACACGACACCTGACACATGAAACACGAGACATAAATGGACGATGTAAATTCCGAGCTGCAGAACCAGAAGTGCTTCCAGAGACGTAAACATTTACCCACTAAATATCACTAAATACGTTAAAATCAGATAAAAGAGTTTAACCAAATTTTTTAAAAAAACTTTTTTTTTTGCATTGATTTTTTTTTTGCATTGTAGTGATTGTATTGAAGTGATTTAAACCAAAATAACAACAACGAAAAATTAATAAATACCAAAGTAAAAGTACAGAGAATTCGAAAGAAAGAAAGAAAGAAAGAAAGAAAGAAAGAAAGAACAAATTAATATACAAAAAAGAGACAATAAACGCATAAAAAATAAAAAGGGAAGAGAATTAATAAAATAATGAACAAATATTTGAAAAAAAGAATAAAAATGTAAAAGAAAGAAGAAAAAAAGAATAAAGGAATAAATAAAAAGATAAAAATCTTTGCATAAATAAATAAATACATACAGATCAAATTGGTAAATGAATACAATTAACTGAAAGAAAGATCAAATTAATGAATTAATAATAAAAGAATAAAAACATCATGGTAAGAAATAAAGAAAGGGACAAGGAAAAAAAAGAATTGATAGTGATAATGAACAAAAACATCAAAAAATAAATAAATGAAACAAAGAAAAGATTAACAAAAGAACAATGAAATTACGAGAAAAAAAAGGGAAAAAAGAAAGAAAAATTAGTAAAAAAAGTAATAAATAATAAATTAACTCAAAAAGGTAATAATGAATGGGAGAAATAAGCAATGTACAAAAGGAGTGGACTGTGTAAACTTTAGTGACAGTGAAGTAATATTTTGTACGCAAGGTTTCATTATATTTCACTCCTGAATCAAAATAAAAATTAAATATACTTTTTTAGTTCATTCATTGAATCAATAATTAAAAAATTTAATGTATTTCTTTAACTCACTGAAATTGTTTTATCTAAATAAATAAATAAATGAATGAATAAATAAAATATGTTAATTAGTGATAAATTATTCATGAGATGTTTACGCTGTGAGGTTAATAAAAGTCGAATGCAGTGCGCGTTAATCAGCTGGTCTCGTTTATGCTAATCATTTCACGCTTGTCTTCTTTATGTTCTTCACTTGTTGATTGTTTCTTTAGTTAGCGCTAATGATCTACAGTACATCACATTTTAACGCCGATCAGTCGAAGTTCACCATCGTTACACTCCTTACCGCCACACTTTTTTATTACATTTTTTAAAAATAAACTTACAGGAATTTCCTGAAGTCTAAAATTATCAAATAAAATCTCATACAAAGAATTTCTGAATAAATCTGTTCGGATGTACACAGCTGGATAAACATACAAAAGTGTGTGTGTGTGTGTGTGTGTGTGTGTGTGTGTGTGTGTGTGTGTGTATGTGTGTGTGTGTGCGCATGTGTGAGATATTAACTGTTCTTCTGGAACAAGAAATATGAGATAATATGCTTGGGCAACTTTTCTATTCACCTGGCTTAAGTTTTAGTACACACACACACACACACACACACACACACACAGGTATAATGATGTACAATGTTTCCCACTCAACACTAAGAAAAATAAAGAAATAATAATAAAATAATATATTAAATGTGTGTGAGAGTTGTGTACTCCTTGCATTACTGTACTCATCTGGTTCTAATTCACACACACACACACACACACACACACACACACACACACACACACACACACACACACACACACACACACACACACACACACAC
>QMIH01000775.1:116663-133691 GCA_003987875.1 Clarias batrachus | reverse complement strand
GTGTGTGAGTGTGTGTGTGAGAGAGAGAGAGAAAGAGAGAGAGAGGAATCTTTAGTGAAATGAAACAGCAGAAGGAGATATGGACATGATAATAGAGATGTGACAGAGGAAAGCGATATTAGGAAAGAGGAGGATGATGGATGAATGGAACGACTGACAGATGGATGGCGGAGGCAGAACACATATTAGAAAGGCAGAATATGAGTTTAGCAGAGGATGTAAGGGTGGTAGGATGGATGGATGGATGAAGTGACTGACAGATGGATGAATGGATGGATGAATGAATCAGTAGATGGATAAACGGAAGGGAAGTTGGATGGATGGATGGACTGACTGATGGATACGCCGATGGATAAATCGATGGATGGATGAATATATTGATGGATAAGTGGGTGAACAGATATAAGGAAAACAGAAAAGCTCAGGTGATGGATGAATGGAATGGTAATACAGGGTAGATGGATAAATTAATAAAATGTACGGGGGGATGAAATATCAATTAAAAAGGATATTTAAAAAAGGGAAATGAGAATATGGATGGATGTAAAAACTGGATAAAGTGATTTATGGCTGGACAAATTATTGGTTGAGCTGATGGACTGAAAAATGGCCAAATGTAGAGATGGATAAAGGAACCATAGGGTAGGCTGACGGATGGATAGATGGATGGACAGGTGGATTAATGGATGCTTGGGTGGATGGAGAGACCACTGGGTGGACAGGATGGATAGATGAATGTAAGATAGAGCATAGATAAATGACTGGTGAAGCTCATGGACTAATACATGCACAGACTGATGGATGGACAAATGTAGGAAAAGATGAACGGATGGATGGATGGATGGATGGATGGATGGATGGATGGATGGATGGATGGATGGATGGATGGATGGATGGATGGGAGGAATCCGGTCTGGCTGAAGATCACATGGAGAGAGAGAGAGAGAGAGAGAGAGAGAGAGAGAGAGAGAGAGGTGATGCAGTAAAACACAGGAAAACAGATGAAGAGAAAAAAAAACATGAAGAGAGTGAGAGTGCACAGCTAAGAGTGTTTCTGCTCCTGCAGTGATTCAGAACTTTGCTATCTATACACACACACACACACACACACAGCAGATTGAAACCATCAGACTTTCCACTTTTATAAGTGTGTGTGTGTGTGTGTATACGTGAGTGATGTGGAGCCAGAACACGGCAGTAACAGGAGACAGACATGCAGCTCTACACAATAAAAAGACACTCTCCATAATCTCAGAGAGAGAGAGAGAGAGCGAGGGAGGTGTGTGTGTGTGTGTGTGTGTGTGTGTGGAATTGACTAACTAATGTGATCAAAGTGAGGGAAAAAGTTGCAATCTTTTTGTGTGTTTTTTTCTCCCCCCTCACAAACACACGGCCATCAGAAGGTCCGTTTCTTCTCCTGCCAACATTCTCCACACGGCCGAGTTACAGAGCAGCAGCTGTGACCTAGATTCCCTTTGGCCACGCCCCCTTTTCCAGCAAACTGCTTTTGTGACGTGGTGACATCATCATGGTCGGGTCAACCACATAAAGAAGCCTGAATGGTCAAGTACGTGACACTCGCTATATTTCACACACACACACTCACACCGCCAGACGTCTGATCACGCGGGATCCAGACAGCCGGTCCGCATCGCGTCTGGAAATGATCCGCCTCGTGTTCAGCGATGCGAAGATAAGCCCCGCCCCTTAAACGAGGAAATAATCAGGTAATCGGACGAGTCTTGGTCTGCACACGCACGCGATACACACACACACACACACACACACACACACACACACACACACACACTTGCTTTGCATTAAATATTCGAGAGAAACCTCGATTCTATCTCATCACTGATAACAGCACGACTTTGTACTATTTACACTTGTCCGTCAAACAAGCCACGCCCCCTCGTTAAGGGTGACACAGACGCAAGCGGATTAAAATAACGTCGTTTTTTTTTTTTTAATGTAAGAGTATTTTGAAAGGAGGATGAGGAGGATGAGGAGGAAGGACGGATTTACGTTTGGATGTGGGAAAGAAAAGTTTTAGGGGAAAGTGATGGCACACACGTCCTCATGAGATGACCTAATTACAAATAGGCTCCTTTCCCACGGACAGACACACACACACACACACACACACACACACACACACACATACGCTATCTGCTAAAATCACACAATGAGATGAATAAACAAACACTGGGTGTGTATGCGGTAGCGGTGCGACTCATCAGCGTGGGAACTTCACCCGATGTTAATGAGACTAAATGAAGTGTGTCAGGGTTTCTCTGAGCGCGCTCGCTAAACGCATTATTCTAACATTAGAACGTGATTAGACTGCGGCGCGCCGCTCGTCAGATCTGGACAAGTTACAGCAGGTTTGTTGCTCAATTTGTGCTCTTATTTAGGAATATTATTATAACAGAAAATGTGCTGCGCTGACAATCAGCCATGCTACGTTACACCAGACACCATCGTTACTAGTCCTGCAAATAGCGCCACCCACTGACCGGTCGAGACGGAGCGGGATTTTTAAAAAAAATTTATTTAAACCTGCGACACTAATCCCAGAGTTTCTCCCATGCAGTGTAGAAAGTTTTCTCATCGGACTGTCTGCTTCACGTCACGTCTGAAACCCTGGCCTCCCAGGAACTTGGCCTGGAAATGGAAATGGCCTGGAGCGAGGTCAGGACTGTACAGGGGACGTGGCGGTGACTCCCGGCCGAGTGCAAGTGGTGCTGGTGAACGATTGTGTTCACACAGACAGATGCGTCTCTTCCGGCGTAAGTTAGCGACGAGTCACCCGTTGACTTTTGGCGATCAGACGTTCCACTCGCTGAATGTTCACGACCGCAGCCGGGGGCGTCATTCACACACGCACGGTCTTCTTTAACACGTTTAAATGTTTTACTGCGGCTGAGAGTCTCATCAGCGTCCTGTGATCGTCCTGAAGTCTCATGTAAATGTTAAATGTCACATCTGTAACGTCGCCTGTGAAACTCACAACGTTTGTAGAAGAACCGGCACTCGCTCGTTAATAAATATACGTCTGTTTAATGTCACATCCGGAACGCCGATAAAACTAGAAAATGATGATATGGATTGTGTTTGTTTTCAGCTGAAGAGAAACATAACATCACAGGTTATGGAAATTAATTCACAGCTTGTCCAATATCAGTCCAAAGGTCACATCCATAACTTCACATTGTTTATATATATATATCTATATAGAAGGAGAGAGATGCTCAGTGTGCTGCTGCTTCACATCGAAATACGAATAAAAAGAAATTAATAGAAATTATTTAGACCTGGGCGCTTCACTGTTGGGAAATGATGTCATCACCTCATAACCTCCAGAGAAGTGTGTGTGTGTGTGTGTGTGTGTGTGTGTGTGTGTGTGTGCTTGGCAGGTCTCATCTTGACATGTTCAGCTGTGTAAAGGCTGTCCCAGCTGATGGTGTGATGGAGAAATGTCTCACATCCCAGCACTCAATTTCAGRCCTCTGTGTGTGTGTGTGTGTGTGTGTGTGTGTGTGTGTGTGTGTGTGTGCGTGCATGCATGCATGCATGTGTGTATGTGTGTATGTGTGTATGTGCGAGAGAGAGACAGACAGAGAGATAGACCGAGAGAGAAAGAGAAGAGAGAGAGCATTTGTTGACTCTGCAGGCCCCTGAGGTCAAAAAGAGTGTAAGTCGAGGTTGGAGATCCACTTTTCTCTTCCCTGTAGTTTTCCAAAAATGTGTGTGTGTGTGTGTGTGTGCGTGTGTGTGCGTGCGTGAGTGAGAGAATGAGTGAGTGTTTGTACGAAAGAGACAAACTGTGGGACTGTATGTGAAATACTGAGCACAAACTACATATGATCTTTACGGAATGATGGCTTTTAAACCTCTCTCTCTGTCTCTCTCTGTCTCACGGTCTCTCTCTCTCTCTCTGTCTGTCTCTCTGTCTCTCTCTCTGTCTCTACATCTTGCCATCTCTCTCCATCTGTCTTCTCAATCCATATTCCTCACATTTCTCTCCCTCACGCTTTTGTATATCTGTCTCTTGCTATCCTTCCTGCATGTCTCTCCATCTGGCTTCTTACATTTCTCTGTCCCTCTGTTTCTCTCCATCTCTGTATTATCTCTCTATATCTATTTACACTCTTCAGTTTTCCCTACTTGTCTCTCTCTGTCTCTCTTTCTTGTCTCTCTCTATGCGTTTGTCTCTCTTTTCATATCGTCTCTCTATCATCTTTCCCTTTGTCTCGGATTCTTTTTTTCTTTCTCTCTTTTACGATCTTTCTTTATCGCTTCCCATCTTTCTCTAACTCTCTCTCTCTCTCCGTCCACATCGAATTTTTGCTTGTCACATTCTATCCTTGTCTCTCATCGTCTCAGATTTTTCTCTCGATAACCATTCCTTCCTCCGTCTTTCCCTTTCTCCAAGCCATTCTTTTCTTCTCTTTTCAGATTATCTATCTCTCTATCCCTCTTGTTATCTCACTCCAGCCATCCATCTTCTCCATCCTTCCCCCTCATATTTCTCTCTCCGTCTCGCTCTCTTGTCCGTCTCTCTATCTTGTCCTTCTCTTCCTCTCATTCACGAACACTCTTGACCGCTCTCATTTCTCCCCTCTAACCCTGACTTGCCCTCTCTGTCGTTCTCCTTCCACCTCTTCATTTTTACTTCAGTCCATCTCTCCACATTAATCGGTATTCTCAACCCATTCTCCTCTCTCGATCATTTCTCTCTCTTTCACTTTTTTTAAAAAATGTCTGTCTCTTCCCAACATTTCCCATGTCTCTCTCTCTTTCCATCTGTCTTCCCGCATTTCTCTCTCCTTCTCTGTCGCCTCCTGGCCTCGTCTGTCTCTTTCCCGTTCTCGCATTTGCTCTTTCCCGCTCTTTCCAGATTCCCATTCAGTTTTGCAAACTCTCTTTACCGCTCCTGTTTTTTTTTTCTCTCTCTAACTCTCACTTGGACTTTCTGTCTCACTGTAGCTCTCCCCCACCTCTTCACCTCCGTCTCTCTCTCTCTCTCGCTCTCTCTCTCTGGTGTAATGATGTCATGTTGGTAACGATCAAAAGGAGAACCTGAGTTTACGCTCGTCTCGTCTCGTCTCCGTCTCGTCTCACCTGATGGAAGCTTCTCTAATATGGCGCCAGGTCTGATGTGAAAAGATCGGATTAGACCTTAAACGAATGAATGTAAATGTGAAGACGAAGGAAGAGGTGCTTTGAACGGGTTGTGACACCCGGGCTGACGACACGTCACAGAAGAGAAAGCACCAGTAAGTAAACCACGGCGGGAAAGAAATTCTCTGAAATTCTCAGAACGTTCTGGACGAGACGGACTTCGATCGGTCTTAAACTGGAGACTTTACGAACCACGGAGACACCGAGGGCAGAAGGAGCGTTATTTCTGCTTATCGTCTACATTAAAGCAGCGCTAAACACTTAGTCCTTCAACGCTCTTCTCTTATTCCTTACTCTCGCTCTCTCCCTTTCTGTCTCTGTTTAAGAGTCTGTTTATGTCTCTGTGAACAAGCTGTTACTACAAAAACCATAATGCATTAAAGTGAGCACATTAAAGGACCCCTATTGTACTTGACCATTTCTTTAACAGCTTCTAAGAGCCAGTACCCAACTGTTTGTGTGTGTTAATGCCCCACACAAAGTTTAGGTAAATGACTTCCTGCAGAAAACAAAACAACAACAACAAAAAACAGTAGAGCTGAAGCTACAGGCTGGGGGGCGGGGCTTCTTGTATGAGGTCACATTTGACAGAAAATCTAATCGGCTCATGAAAACGGTCAAAAGGAAAAGAAAAAACAAGACTGACTGTATGTCTAAAAAGTAAAGTTTGCTTAATAAGTGACCTTTAATCCAAAATATTTCATATTCTGATGAATTAAATTATCAAATTATTTATGAATGAAGCAAAATCATCACGCAGTCTACAAGCCTTGGTCATCTAGAAACCAACTAACAAGGAGCGTTCATGTTGTTAGGATGAGAGACAAATGTTAAACAGTTCCGTGCAAAAGTCTTGACCCCCCTCCACCCAATATGTTTATATACAATATATATATATATATATATTTTTTTTTTTCTTTTTTTATTCTAATGTAGCTCAAATGCAAGAAATGGGAACAAATGTTTTACTATGACAGCCTGCAAAGTGCCAAAAGATGCAATTTAAAATTTGGTTTGTTTCTCTAACAACCTCAGTTTCAAGTAAGATGTTTTTTTTTTTTTTAATGCTTAAATGAATCATCTTTCTCTGTGTGGCTCAACAAACAAGAAACATTCCTCTGACGGGACTAAAAACAATGAGAGCGGGTAAAGTCCTTGAGGAAGCTTGGAGAACTTTATTCACAACTTACAAACATACAAGAACGCTGGCTCTTTGGAAGCAAAATATGGACAAATGGGGGTGGGAGAGGGGCGGGGGGGGGTCAAGGCTTTTGCACAATATCTAAAAAAAAAAAAGATTCAAACATGAAGAAATGCAACATAAAACAACTGGGGAACCAATGCCAAGGAGAAGAAACTCAATCAATCCATCATCTGAGAAGAAACAGGAATGTCTGAAGCCAGAACTAGAATAAAATTAGAAGAAAAAAAAAAAAAACAACCACAGCCAGGTCTACCATCTGGAACTACTTGTCCTGAAGGACCAAGAACTTTCAAGGCCAGGATGAGGCTCCTAAGCCACCTGAGAGTCCATGGACAGATCAACACACCATCATATCCTTGACCTTGAGCTATGAGGGAACCATGAAGAACATCACATGAACATCTCAGTGCTCCTCGTCAAGAACATGACAACACTTTACGAAGGTTCTACAAAAAGAAACAAGAATAGATTCAAAAATCCAAGTGAGTCTTAACAAGACACATCGAGAATTAACAAATTTACAATCACTGTGGAGCCTGTTTGTGTTTTTCATTATACAAAATAGTGAATATTTTTGCAGATTAAATGAAGATGATGAACGACAAAGCGCGGAAAACGCTAACGTGATTTGTGATCGCTGCGATCTCTACGAGTCAGGATGTTCCCCGAAGACACGAGAGGACTGAGAGGCATCGGCGGGGGCGACTGAGGGGGCTGAGCGAGGCGACGTTGAGGCGATCATCAGTCCACCTCGGTCGGCGCTAGTTCTCGGACGTCAGCTCGGTGTAGCAGAGCACTAACACATTCTTAATTCCCATCACTGATGTTAAAAGCTCAGATGCATAACTCTGAGTATGAGTGTGTGTGTGCGCGGGTGGGTGTGTGTGTGTGTGGCTTCGTACTGGAATGATCGGAGGCAGAAAGTCTGGCAGCGTCTCTGATTGATACAACAACATTACTGTAACTACAGCGGGGTCCAAAAGTCTGAGTCCACTACCAGGAACTGGTTTTTATTATTTTATCAATCTCAGATCAAATTTTTACTCTAGTGATCTTCATCACTGCATGATCCATCCTCCTCACACACACACACACAAAGACCGTAACCTATGACTGACTGACTGACCCACCGACTGACCAACACCTGATTTAGTCTTTCTTCTGGATCAGGTAACCGAGTTCCCAGATCCTTACAAATTTCCCGTCTTCGTCTTCATTGTTGTCAGACCGATGTTAAACGACTTTTAATGTGTTCTTCTCATCACAAGATAATTACTGCGGACTGATCCCGAAACAGCGTCTAATCCATTATGTTAGAAAATGCTACGCGTTATATTGTTTCTATATAATATAGATATATTCAACAACCGGGTGGTTCATTAAAATTATTTTCTTGTTTGTTTGTTTTTTACATTACAAGCTCTCTTATACAACAGCAACTTTCCAACAATTAAAACATTGTTGTATATAATAAGTATTATTTCATATTAATTAAAAATGTGTCATGGTTTTTAATTCAATTATACATAATTATACTTTGTGTTTATGAATTAAGTCAGTTTTTATTTTCAGTTTCATTATAAATGCTATAAATAAAAAAAAATATATATATATATTTTTTACCAGCCGTTATTTTCCCTCTTATTAAAATTAAAAATACAAAGTGCTCCTTGTTATTGTACAGAGAAACCAGAAAGTCTCCGGTACAGTTACAGCTTTACAGCGGGAAGCCGTTGTGTCCGTTAGAATCTCTGAACCCCGTTAGAAGCTTACAGGAGCGCCAATGTGGTCAGGATGTTGTGTGAATAGATGTTCATTCGCATAAACACTAGAAATAAATTTCTCACTTTTCTCAGTGTTATTTTATTAATTAAGTCATTCCAACTTAATTAATTAATAAAACTTAAATGTCACTGTAATCTTGTTACAACTAAATTATCATGTTTATCTAATGTTAGGCTTGTGTTGTCCAGAATGTCCTAGAACAAATGCATAATAATAATAATAATAATAATAATAATAACAATAATAATAATAAAACACACTGTATCTGACCAATCAGTATCCAGAATTTAACAGCAAAGAATTAGGGCGTTTTCACACTGGTAACGTTCCGTTCCGTTCTGTACCCGAGCACGATTTCTCCCCCTCCCCAATCCCCCCGCAGGTCTGCGTTCACACTGTAATAGCGATTGTGATCCCGGGGACACTTGCGTATTTACACAACCAGAAACAGTAGGTGGCGGTAGAGAGGCAGCTGGTTTGTTTTTCGCGGGAAAAAAAAAACTAAGAAAGAAGAAGAAACGCTACTCGGGTCATGAACTGTGAGACACCTGTTAATGCTCCGTGTGGATGTTTTTTTTTATGACAAAAACAACGGCACTGTAAACAACATGCCTATTGACACATCTATCGCGCGACTCAGAGGGTGAAATGAACGCGCGCTGCACGGACACAGCACGAGGCACTGAGGAAATATCGTAGTTTTTATGTGTAGTGTCCGATTATCTTCGGATATTTTCGTCTGTCTAAATTTCTAGCAAATGCTATATTTCGGCATTACTTCACAGAGATTCTTCACTAGCCACGTTTGTTTGTGTACAGAGTCGAACTGGAACTACGTCACTTCCTCTTTTGAGCACGAGCGCGTACTTATGTCCCGCCTTCCGTTCTCGGGAAGGTATGAACCGTTCCAGAAACCACCTCTGCAATCGGTCCAGGGATTCGATCCTGAGCGCGGAACGGTTCGGAACGATTCCTTTCTCACAGACAAAAATCAACTGGTCCCGGGGCCCAGTGTACTCGGAAACGGATCCAGGACCGCAGTGTGAAAACGCCCTTAAATAACCACAAAACTGGAGTTCGATACAATGAAAATTTTAGACATGTTCAATTTGATTTTATTGAATAACACTAAAGTTTAAATTTTTCTGATTTCTCTTAAGAAGCTGCATTTCTTACAGGTTATAAAGTTTTAAGTTTTACAGTATAAAACTACTAAAGTACCTAATAAGTTCCAGATCTGAAGGCTTGAAAGTTTTTACATTACATTGTTGCCAAAGCAATTACAAAAAATTGATTAAATTATAAACAACATCAATCTGAATATATAAACCTTATAAATATATTAAATATGAAACAATAACATGGTGCATAAACAATAAAAAACAAAAACAATAATAAAAAAATACATCAATATTAACATTAACTATCAGGTCCATGGTGATGTTAAATTGTAGTTTGTAGGTTTGTGTTCGGGGTTAGGGTTAGTAAAGGTTAGGGATGTTTAGAGTGTGTCTCACGCCGTGTCTCATGTTGTGTCTCACTGTCTCCCAGGCTCTCACACTCCGACACATATCATGCTGTCAGACCTTCTAATTGTTTTTAATATTCTCTTTTTTCTCTGTTAATTTGGGAACATTTGGGATTGTGTGTGTGTGAAGGTGTTTTCACTCTCGTGGAGGAGGAAGTGCAGCTCCGTCTCGACCTCACCGCTCGTACACTAACACACACTCTCTGCTCTCCGGACACGCGGCTCTCCACAGCCACACTGTGCTCTCTCAGACTGAACCTGCTCACAATCTGTCTCTGCTTTACATCTCTGACCGTGAAGAGATTCACACTCTCTCTAATAAACACCCAGATTAAACTGTGTCGTTTAACTATTCTTGGTTATTACTAAGACACACAGCAAATAATAATACACATTTTGTTACGTTTATCTGATGGTTAATCAGGTCTTTATGAATCAAGCAGTCAATTTAAAATGTAACAAAGGAACAAAACAGTGATTTTCAACAACGACGGCGCAGCTTTAAGTGTTTTTATACAGCTGATGTGAGTGAGTTTCCTCTGAGCTCAAAAAGCTTCCATTAAAAAAAAAGCCTCATTTTTTAAAACTTTGCGTTGACTAACATTGTTTGGTTTAAAACCGACAAATTCATCGATGATATGATCGCTGTAAAAGCTTTTGTAGAAAACCCAAACTGCTTCCACTTTGAGAGAATGTTTTGCACACATCGCCGTGCTCTCGCATTCTCATTTTCACTCTCACGAAAAAAATCGCGCAATCTCCGCGCAAAATGGAGGCGGTTTGGATTTTCCGTAAAAGCCGTAAGATATTATTGAAAATCATTTGATTTTTCTAACGTGACGCTTGTACGTGAGTTTTACCCAAAATTGTGTAAATCGATTTTTCACATCGCGTAAAACATTTAATGACACAAAACAACTTCAAACACCATGATTAGAGAAAATTATTCACAGATGTCCACAAAGACAATTACGTCTTTTAATTCATGCTCTCGGACACACAATTTGCGGGACATGTCTAGCTCTGTGGAAAAGAAATAAGTGTTCCTCTGACAAAGGCTGCCTAAAAAACGCAGGCTACCTAGGGAGCTTTGTTCTAAATGAAGCCAGCAATTATCTCAGCTTGTGCGCTCTGTTTTCTCGTCCCTGTGGTGTTGTGTGAACGACACACACTGTACAGAGTAATATGGACGGAGAGTGAGAGATGGAGTCGGGGTGAAGAAAGATCAGTGGACTTTCGGACATTTGGACGCGACCGCGACTGTTGTGTTTTCTCTCAGGTGGAAACCGGTAGCCCCGTCTGATGATGAGAGTAATCAGGCAGCTTGATTTAACGTCTGAAGCTTGTTATCCGGTTTTGTCTCTGTCTCTCTCGCTCTCTCTCTCTCTCTCATGCTGTGTGTGTGTGTGTTCACCGAGTGCAGGAAGGATGGCGCGTTTAACAAAGCATCTATTGATAAAACACCTTTCCAGCTCCGGCGTTCTCTCATCTCGTCTCCTATGACACAATAACGCCATTGTGTCCGTCTCAGCGTAAGTTATATCATGTAATAATAATCAGAACAAATTTAATGCATACACTTTATATAGCGCCAAACACACCGGCTTAACCCGTGTTAACCTCGTTTGAGGTTGGCGTCTGGAATGAACCATTTCTGAGCAATGGGGTAAAATTAGATATGCCCCGATGTAGTTTTACACCAATTCACAGACCTCCAGGCTCCACCGCTGGTCATGTGACCCTAACGAGTTTACCTCCATGAAGAACTCGAAACTTCAACAGGTCACCTTGACTCCTTATTAGGAGAGAATTTAATAAGCCTGGATGACGAGAGGAAAGACGAGCGCTAGCAGGAAACGAGAGAACAAAAGCGGGGAGATTCTCGCCGAAAACCGAGCTCCGTGGTGTGTGCAGCCTCCAGCTGTCCAGCGCTCAGAGAGACGCAACCGGCTTTCTAACGTGACAAACTTCTCGGCTTACTCTCCTTTACTCTCTCCGATTCTCTGCGACTCGCACTCTGGCTTCCTACCTACATCAGGAAAAGACAGCGTTTCAATTACACACGCGTTACACTCTATCAGACTGGAAAGACTGAAAAAGTGAAGCGGGAGCAGAGGAGAAGCCTCGGACCTCTGAACGCGGCTGTAATGCACAGATTAGCGTTTATCATCAGACGCGGTCCAATAATGATGGATAAATCCTCATTTAGGCGTTACACACTTATCCACCTCCAGAGCTTTTCAGAAGCCCAAAAATGTCATGAAGAAGCTAAGAACCTTTCCAACGACAAAACCGTTCCAGAACTTCAGAACTTGTCTGGGACATCCAGCTAAATTTAGATCACCAGGTACCTGAAATTTCCACCAACCCAAGAACATATAAAAAAAAAAAACTAAGAACCGTTAGATACATTTCAAACCCCAAAACATCAAGAACGTGTTAAGGAACCCAGAAACTATTTGAACCTTCAGAACAGTTCAGGCACCTGAGAACTTTACACATTTGAGAATGTTGTGTAATTACTGTGTATAGTGTTTTTATGTTAGTTTGTACTCTGAGAGCTACAAACAGCCGGAACCAAATTTCTTGTGAGTGTCAACATACTTGGCGAATAAAACCCGATTCTGACTCTGAACGTGCCAGGGAATCCATGATTAAAAACACTTGTCTGGAACTTACAGGCACATTTGAAAAAAAAAAAAATATATATATATATATATATCACCTTGCAAGGACCTAAAAACGTCCCACCACTAGAACTTTTAAGAACAATAAAAACCCATAAGTATAGGTAAAGTTCCACTCTCAGAACCTTTCAGAAATACGTGGATATGAACATATTCAGGAGCCCAGAATCTTTCAGACACATTTCAACCACAAGAACATTCTTTAAATCCCACAATTTTGTCCAGGAACCCAGAAACTACAGCCACATGTTCACCTCTTAAAACATTTCAGGAAGACATCACTTAAAACTTAAAAAAATTCCACCACTTGTCCAGGACCTTCAAAACACACCCAAAGAACCACAAAAAGCACACTTCCTGTGCTGGAGCCTTTCACAAACTTGACACATGTCTGCAGCCCATGTCCAGAACCTTGGAAGATGTCTCGCAACTCAGGAGCTTTAGGCATATTTTAGCCCCAGGAACCTTTAGGAACCCAAGAACCTGTGGAGGAACTTTTCAGTAACTCAATAACATGTGGATAACTAGGAACTTCAGGAACATTTCCACCAAGAAACCCTGTGTGTGTGTGTGTGTGTGTGTGTGTGTGTGTGTGTGTGTGTGTGTGTGTGTGTGTAATAAACCCTAACACTAACCCTACATTGTTTCAGCTTAAGTACCATCCATATGCCCTCAAGCCAAAAGTATATATGAAGATATATAAAGAGATCAAACACACACACACACACACACGCGGTTGTCCCCAACTCTCACTGGGTCAAGTGTAATAATCCAAGCGAGAAAAAGCGAGGAAATCTTCCCCTCCCCTTGCGTCTGTTTACAAATGAGGGAATTATTTAAGAGCGTGATTTCGCTTCATGTATCCGCTGTTTTTAATGTTTGTATTTATGAGTTATAAAACTAAGCAGATGGCAACATTAGGCTAATGCAAAAATAATATCATATGTCATTTCGCTGTATACATCAGCTCCGGGGGAAAAAAACAAACAGACAAGGAAAAAAAAAGAGCGGTGGAGGGGGAGGGGCAGTCACTACACGTTCTTCTTCTTATAAAGTTCTCCTTGTGCCGTCTGTGGAAGAACGAAGAGACGCGGGCTGGAGCTTAATGTCTTTATCCATATCTGAAGGATGTAAAACCCGACGGCTACCGTGACGTCCACCGTTATAAATGACTTCATGGAAATAAACAAATTGGAAAATGGCTTGTGTAAATATTTACTCCATACCTGGGGGGGTTATCTTCTAACTCGCTTTTGTGCAGCGTTAGCTAATATTTAATAGAGTGTAAGCTGTAGCTCGGCCACTTAGAAGAACCAAGAGGCTTTAAGCTAACTTACACACAGATGGTGCAATCAGCGCACAATTCAGCTCACCAAGCACTTAGGGAAAAAAAAACATAAAAATACCTCGATAAGCAGAATCAGGTGTGAATTGTAAGAAAATAAATGTGTAGTCTTACAGCAGCGGTGCAATCCAGATACACGAGCTTCACTTAATATTCACATCAAACGTCAGACCGGGTGGTGCCAGTTTGAGTGTTTATTGTAAATCTCCAGGGGAAATCCAGTGAGAGGTTGTTCTACAAGCAAAGGTTACAGAAGATGGCCAAATCTGACACCGCTGAGAGAGCCGCATCACCAGAACAGGAGACAAAGAATATATCTAGGAGTTCAGGGATACTTTCACCACTTTCTCCCTTCAGAACATTTCAGCAACCCAAGAACCGGTCTAGGAAACTGTAACTTAAATCACAACTCCACCAATGATCTAGGACCTTCAAGAACATTTGAAGGAACCATATAAGAACCTGCAAATGTGCCTGAAACTCCTATCTAATGTTCCGCTAGCAGAACCTTTCAGAGATATATGAACATGTCTAACACCTCAAAACCTTCAGCACCCTTACAATCTTTCAAGAATCCAATAATGTAGTTCAATAATCAGAAACGTCTCCTTGTTAAAAGAGATTACCGGACAAGGGCCACATTTAAGACTATGGATGGCGCTGCAACACCAGAACAACATATTGAGGAAACCAGAAGCTTTAGGTACATTTTGAACCTGGAAATCCATCCACGTTTCCACCTCAAGAACATTTCTGGTGCACAAGAACTGGTCTAGGAACACGCAACTAAAACACAGCTTCAGCAATAGTCTGGGAACTTCAAGCACATTCGAACACCAATCAGCTTTTAAGAACTTCCATCGCATTTTCCCCACTGGAATTGTTTCCGAACAAAAACAATCCATAACTAAAGGTACAGCTCCACTACCAGACACTTTCCGAAATACATTCACTTGTCTAACAATCCAGGTATATTTAAACCCCCCAAAAACCTTTCAGGAGTTCAAACACTTTTTAACATATTTCCTCCACAATAATTTGTCTAGGAATTTGTAATTAGTAGTAACCCTAGTTACAAATTTACAGCATTTGGCATACGCCCTCATCCAGAGCGACTTACATTTTATCTCATTTTACTGTACATCTGAAGAGTCGAGAGCTAAGAGCCTTGCTCAAGGGCCCAACAGTGGCACTACTTGGCAGCGCCTAAGTTTGAACCTGCTACCTTACAATAAGAGGTCCAACACTTGGACCACAGAGCTACAGTACCCTTGCCCCAGTTATATCACCAGGCACCCAAAAGATTTTGCCACATTTTAACCACCAGAACCTTTTAAAAGCCTAAGAATTTGTCTGGGAATCCAGGAAGTAAAGTCAGATGTTCACTGCAAGAACATTTCACGCACATTTCAAGAACTAGTCTAGGAACCTATAATTGGTTCAATATAAAATCTTCAACTTACAAGAACCCAAGAATTGTACTGCACATTTTAAAAACTGTTTTAGAACCTGAATCTAATTTGTATTTAAAAAAAAAAGTATAGGTACAAGAACCTTTTTAAAAATACCTGAACTTGTGTACGAAGCCAAGAACTTCAGGAATAGAATCTGTCAGGAGCCAAAATATATTGAGGAACACAGATTCACTAGAATCTGACAGCTTTAGCAACTCACAACCACGATAAGCAGAAAAGCAGCTGACATCACTTTATACCTTAAGACAGATGAGCAACAATAGCTGAGAAAAACACTGCGTCAGGGAAGAACAGGAATCGGAGGCTGTGGTGGGCACGCAAACTGGATGGGTGGACGACTTCACCTGGGTTGTGATTTAGGTTTAAAGGTAAAAGGTTTGTCAGGGACACTAAACTGATAAAGTGTGGTGTGTGAAGTTTATCGTTAGTTATTAATGATAATACATGTTTTTAATAATAATAATAATTATTATTATTATAAATCAAATGTTAAAATAGTAAAATACAAAAAAGGTGGCAAGAACAAGAAAATAATGGCAAGAGATTAAAGTCAAATTAAAAGTTAATTTCATTACAAAAGCAATTTAAACGGGAACGATTTAGTCTTTTTGATTTTTGATTTCAGAACCGTAACTGAAGAGGCACACCTGATATCTATGGGTAGACTGCTATAACAAAGAGCTCAGGGAGCTAGGAGCGGAGTGTGGAGACATCAGGTCCATGAGGAGCTTCAAAAACTAATAAAATAAGCAGGGAGTCAGGGAAGTGAGGCTAAACCTGGAGCCATGTGATCCTTTATCTCGGTGCTGGTAAACAGCCTGGCTGCTCTGATTAGTTCGATTAGTTCGGAACTAATCGAAGGCGAGCTGGTCGTCACGGATTTGCTGGAAACTGACGTAAGTTTCAAGATCCACGTGAACAAAGAGCAGGACTACGTCATGAGCGAGACCTGGATACAAGAATGTACTGGATAACAACGCTGTTCAGGACGAGGGCTCGACCACTCCTCACGATAGTGCTCGTTAAACCCAAAAATAAAAAGTGCCATAAGCGTCATGATAAGGTGAGTGCTTACTGTATTTGGTGCAACCGTGACACCAGGGCTGAAGTCCTGAGTACAAGTGACTGCGATAATCCAAGTGGTTTAATAAAAAGTTGAGGGTAATACAACTAGTCCATAGTACACTACGGAAATAAGCGATAAACAGGAACAAAGAAATACTGGAAGCGGCAGAATCAATTAACACAGAACCATTTTAAACTCGCTTACTGGAACAATGCTGGCACGGTCAAGAGATCCGCCTGTTCCCTGTGTACTCCCCATTTCTGTACACCTCAGCTTCATACTGTATGCAGTTCCTGATTAAAAACAGCCTTTAATAATAAAATGCATTCATGTAAGCATCTTCAACACATCGCATTTTCACATCATCTAATCAGCATATACACACGTGCACACACACACACACACACACACACACACACACACACACACACACACACATATAGGCATGACGAAAGAACAGAATAAATGTACTGTAGAAAAATAACTCTGTATAAATAATATGTATAAATAATAAAATAAAAAATAAAGCTACAGAAGTGAATTCTGGGTACTGGGTGTGAGCTTTCAACCTCAGTGCTTCAGAAAGCCGGCGTGTCGGAGTGACTGGAGTCGCATATCTTCAGTCTATTAAAAATATTCCAATAATTTTAAAATAATTGTATCATATATATATAAAGTTTAGTTTAAAATAACACTTGTGTGTCTTTTATTACAATTTATAGTACATATAGCATTTATTAAATAATGCTAT
>QMIH01000775.1:98934-109236 GCA_003987875.1 Clarias batrachus | reverse complement strand
CACACACACACACAAACACATGTTGTCTCAGAATCAAGTAACAAGGCGAGAAAAGAAGCTGAAGCTCAGAGAAACAACAGGAAGCAGGGTTGCCAGGCGTCGCGTAAAAAAATACGGAACCTGTGTTCAACCGATAGAGGGCGCTATTTGCACCATATTTTTGCGAATCAAAGTGAAATCTGTGGCAGAGGAAGATTAGTTAAACTACTAAGACTCGGTGATGTGTATGAGACAAGAGTCGGTCAGTGGACAGAAGGAAACCCCTCCCCTCTGTCTCAGCCTGTCTGTCACGGTCTCTTCCAACACACACAACAGAGAGCGCACTTCTCATTGGTCGAGACACACTCGCTGTGTGTGCGCGAGGCAGGGAACTGACCGGGAAGCACTCTCACTCAGAACAGAAGTACGAGACGGGGAGGGAGGCGGCGGCTACTGGACATTACCCCAGGTCGCCTGCAGGGGGAGCAGGGAGCAGAGACTAGGTTTAATTTAATTAAACCACAGATCATTCATAACACTATTAATATTTACTGTACTGTACAGTTTCACAGGTACATTTTATCTTCCTGTTCTGTTGTGATTTAGCGAGCATTGGCGACTCATTGCTAGGTTTCTCTTCTGTTGTGCAAAAAGTTCTGGGTTCAACGTCCAAACCCAAGCCACTGGATGCAGTGCCGGTCCCGAGCCCGGATAAAATGGGAGGGTTGTGTCAGTAAGGGCATCCGGCGTAAAACCTTGGCGTGCCAACGTGTCGTGTGGATCGGATTGTCCGCTGTGGCGACTCCTCGACGGGAGCAGCTGAAAGGCCAACATCCACTCTGGCTGTAGAACTTATTTTAATTCACTTTTAGAAAAGATGAAAAACGTTGCCTAGAGCGGATAGAGAGAGCTGATTGGCCGAGCTCTCTCAGAGGGGAGGGATGAGAGGTACTTAGCGCTCCCACAATCAGGGACGTCTGTGAGGTCACGTAAGCGACCTCCGATAAGATGCTGGGATAAGATGCAAAAAGATGCGGTAGGCTGGCGTCACGTGGTGACTTGGTGTTAGTAGTAGCCTTAATGTGGGAGCTCCCCCTAGTGACGGGGAGGAATTGGACACGACTAAATTAGGGAGAAAATCAGGGAAAAACAAACAAACAATTTTCCGACATAATCGACTTGATTTATTTTTTTTTAAACACTTTGTCCATCTGTCAAACAAGCTTTCGTATTCCATCGTTAGAAAATGCTTCAGGCTGAGCTGTAAGCCAGGATTGCACCACTGTCTTCACTTCCTCATCAGAAGTTAATCTTTGTCCTCAGTGCTTTTAGGGGACCTAAGCTTTTAAGTTTTTAAGTTGATGGAGCCGGATGAGGACTATAGTGAGGACACTTTAACACCTCAAAACAGAGTGCTGACAGCGTGGGTAGACATGCATTGTCCTGCAAGATCACGACGCCCTTGGACAGCAGTCCTCTGCGCTAAACCCCAAGTTTAGTCTTCAGCTCTTCAATAAGCGTCTCACTGTAACCAGACGCACTTTCGACCGTCGAACCTTTTTCCTGATAATGTTCCAATACTGCCGCTTACGGAATCCCAGAAAGACTGTACGCTTTGATGAATTTTCCAGCTGAAGGTTGACTTTTTCATTGTTTTTCGGTCAGAATTAGGATGTTTCCGTTGCATACTCTGCAGTTTCCTCTCAGGCCCGTACTGATGAATCCATGTCTCGTCATTAAAGATTATATTTCACAAATCTCGTCAGGGAGAATCACGGCCGTGCGGATTATAGATCAGGACTTCTGTCAGGTTTGATCATGTTAGCTAGCTGTCTGGTGTTAAGAGCAAACATTATGGACTCTTCCATAATTATGACTTGAATTCGTGTCAGGTTCGATCACGTTAGCGCGCTGGCTAGCGGAATCTGTTCCCACGTTCAGACAGCAACCTGAGCAGTTGTAGTAAAAACAGAGAGATGGACGTGGAGCTCCCGAGCGACGGTGACGAATCCGTGGCGAGGAATCCGAGATGTAGGAGAAGCACCAGGGACTGAAACCAGAACTAGACACAACGTGGAAGGTTATAAAACTGGCCTCGGCTCGGAGCGGAGAAGAAAAACCACCGCCTCCGAGTTTCGTCTTGGAAGAATTATGTTTATTTTTGTTTTGAAAAAAGAAAATGTGTCATTTTGACCTGAAGTGTACATCGGGGAGACGGGAAATGAGCACATTTTCTAATAAACAAAGCAGCCAGAGTGGAACCGCGAGAGAGAGAGAGAGAGAGAGAGAGAGAGAGAGAGAACGCCTCCAGTCCAAACAGCACAGAGATCCAAACGCCTCGGACTGGTGTGTCGAGCCTGACCCCTGTGTAATACTCTGTGTGTGTGTGTGTGTGTGTGTGTGTGTGTGTGTGTGTGTGTGTGTGTGTGTGTGTGTGTGTGTGTGTGTGTGTGTGTGTGTATGTATGTATGTGTGTGTGCGCGCTCACAGGAGGCCAAAGCGGAGTGTACAGAGCCAGGAATAACAGCGTGAGGAATACTGCCGCAGCGATCGTCTGAACTCCAGCTCCGTGGCACAGACTGAACCTGAGAGGAGACGGCTGAGCCAGCTCTCGCTCTCGCTCTCACTTACAGAACAGATTATTCATCTCAATTGGACTCAGCTGGATAAATAAAGTACATACAATAAAATATGAAAAAAATAAAATTAACCAGAACTCTCTCTTTCTCGTGTGAGAGAATATTTTCCGCTGTTCTACATCGCTAAGTTGAGATCATGTAGATTTAGCGTTACGGCGCGTCGATATCGCGATATAACATCGGATTCAGCATCACAGTCAGATCTCATTTGACTTGATTGGATGTTCAATTGCATTTTTGTTAATTAATCACAATGCAAATTTGTGATCGCTTTCGGCAACAAGAAAGAACGCTTTTTTATTGCTATTGATATTGCTCATCTATTGCTATTATTTTTTTCTGAGGATTATCACCACAAAGGGAAATATTTGTCATGCCAATAAAGCATCTTTGAATCTGAATCTTAAAGTTGAATCTGCAGTTGATCTGGCTGCATTGTTGATAGAAGGGGCGGGGCTTGTAAATGATCTGGCTCATTCGTAATAGAAGGGGCGGGGTTTGTAAATGATCTGGCTGCATTCGTAATATAAGGGGCGGGGCTTGTAAATGATCTGGCTGCATTCGTAATAGAAGGGGCGGGGCTTGTAGCTGATCTGGCTGCATTGGTGATGGAATGAAGTGTGTAGCTGATCTAATTTCACAGTTAATGGAAGGGGTGGAGCTTTTAGCTTTTCTGGCTTCGCATCAGGTAACATGGGCGGGACTTATCTTATCTGGCTTATCTGTAGCTTATCTGGCTTCAGCTCGACAGAAGGGGCGGAGCTTGTTCCAGAACATTGAAAAGGAACATTACTTAGACTTACTATATAATATTACTATATAAGATTTTTTAAATTTTACTCTCAATTTTTTTTTTTTATTAAAAACATTAATAAAATGAGGACACAAGTACATAAATAAAAAAAAAACAAATTAGCAAACTTAACATCCACCAATAATAATAATTTCTTAAGTGTGTTCTGTGTTCCCTAAACTGCTCTTTGTGGAACGTTTCTTGCTAAACGACGGGAAAGAGAAAAAATTCCCATCAAAAATGGAGCAAAAGTAAAACTTTCTGGGTCAGAAAACTACTTGGGGAGAAAGATAATAAATAAATAAAGATTTGCGCTCATCCATCCTTCTCTCGCTGTCCAAATAAAGACCATACTGCGGGCACATGTATGTTTGGACAGACACACGCGCGCTCATGCAGACAGATGTGTGATGTGTGTTAGCGCTCGGTGATGAGTTAGCGTTAATCAGCTGTGTCACAGAGCTGCTCCTGCTGTGAACTTGCAGCCCAACGGCTTCCAGATGGCAGGAAAGAGTTTCCAGATCGCGCGGAGAAATCCCGATAAATCAATAGGAGCTGCGTTTCTCACCGCCGCCACCACTGCCGCGCGGGAACGCCGGGAACGAGAGCAGGCTAAAGTGCGCTGTCAGCTACGGCGCCTAATTGGCAAGATGTCGGATAGAAAGAGAGGAACAGGAAATAATCTGATCCCCCCCCCCCTGCAACATGACTCTCTCCATCATCTGTGTGTGTGTGTGTGTGTGTGTGTGTGTGTGTGTGTGTGTGTGTGTGTGTGTGTGTGTGTGTGTGTGTGTGTGTGTGTGTGTGAGCGAGAGAGAGAGAGAGAGAGGGGGCAGCAGGGGGCAGAGAAGCAAGACAGCGTTGACACAAGACAGGAGCTGGGGATAAAAATAGATTGAGAAAGAGGAAAAGAGAGAAGAGGTGAAGAGAGGGCAGGGAAATATAAAAGGAATGTTTACTCTGGACATCTCTCTCTTTCTTCCTCTGTGTGTGTGTGTGTGTGTGTGTGTGTGTGTGTGTGTGTGTGTTCTTGCACAAAGGCAAATGTCTACAAACATGCAGGCCACAAGTCTGAAACAAAAGTTCCATATCACACTGGACACTCATTTTCTACAGGCATTACACACACACACGCACACACACACACACACGCACACGCACACGCGTTATCTATGCAGTAAGGACACATATAGCTGTAGGACAGCGCACCATTAACAGCATCTTACGCATCATTATAGCGATTGCATACGTTTTTGTGGAATTGGGATGAGGCTGATGGAGGTCAGCTGCACTCGGACGTCTGAAGGTGTGTGTGTGTGTGTGTGTGTGAGACGTCTGCGTATGTGTGTGTATGTGTGCGATCATGAGGACGGTCCTGTTCCTCCAGGGGGAGGCGATGCCTCGGTGTCTCTCTCTGCCGGTTCGGGTTAAACAGGACCACGGGCGCTTCTGTTCAGAGACGAGGGGAACCGCGGAGAGCGCCCGAGTTCCCATGACGACGTGTCGAAGCAATTAGTACGTCCTTCACGGCCTGGCGACAGGTGGAACCCTGCTGTGGAACCCTGCTGCACTTAAAACGGTCCGGTCCGGAACAGTTAGCGCCAGCGTCACCTGAGACCCGGGGCTCGGCTCAGATTATCGGCGGTTAAGGTTCTGACGGCTGCAGATCAGAAGGTTCAGAGGGCTGAGCGCTCAGATCCCAGGATCGGCGCTCTGATACGGCTCGGCTCCTGAGACACGTGACCCCAGGTTATCCCACCTCCAGACGTGACGTGAGGGGAGCAGTGATACCTCAGACTGAGGGAGAAATGAAGTGTGAGATAATATTAGTACTAAATGAGCCACAAGCTGCTTAGAGGATTTACGCAAGGAAGAGGAGGGGCAGTAATTTCTGTAAGTGTCTCACACAGAGGCGTGAAGGAGGCGTGGCCTCTGTCAGACAGTGTGAAGTAGGCGTGGCCTCGGTCAGACAATGAAGGAGCCGTGGCCTCTGCCTGCATCTGTCAAACAAGGTGACGGAAGTGTGGCCTCTGCTTGTACGTGTCACACAACAGGAAGGAGGCGTGGCCTCTGTGTCACGCTGCGTGAAGGAGGCGTGGCCTCTGTCACTCAGAGTGAAGGAGGTGTGGCCTCTACTTGTTGCTGTCACAAAGAGTGAAGGAGGCGTGACCTCTGTGTCACACAAAGTGAAGGAGGTGTGGCGCTTCTCTGTACCAGTCACTCAAGTGAAGGAGGCGTGGCCTGTGTCTCTCTGTACCCGTCACTTAGTGTAAAGGAGGCGTGGCGTTTATCTGTACCCGTCACTCAGGATGCAGGAGGCAGTACAGACACTCTGTTCGACCAAAACAGTGTTTAAATAAAGAATCTTGATTTTAATAACAGTCATTACTGAAGGCAGTGACCTGCTCCATCTGTCACTCTCTCACAAACGCAGCCACCCATTAACACACACACACACACGGTGCTGATGGTGAGGATGGGCTGTGTGTGAGCTGCAGGTTCGAGCTGATGGAGAGCTCTCATCACTCTGAAGTTGATTATGGTAATGGTGCATGATTGCAACGCTTTAAACTTTCTTTTCTTTTTTTCCCTCCTTCCGTTCTCTAATTGCTCATCAGCACACTCCGTTTCAGGCTGATTTCCTCCTGCACACACACACATACACACACACACACATAGTACATATACACACACACACACACACACACACACACACACACACACACACACACACACACACACACACGCTCTGATGAGGCGAGAAAACACCACATTTGTCACAAATAGCCCAAAAAAGATGTATTTATCCCTGAGTCCTGTTCTTCTTCCTATCAGCTGAGGTTTCACACTGAGATGGGTGTCGATAAGCTATTAAGAGTGTGTGTGTGTGTGTGTGTGTGTGTGTGTGTTTGAAGAAGTGATAAATTCAGTGACAGCAATAAATTGTAAAATTGAGATATGAAGAGCGCTACAGAGAGAGAGACAGAACTATGTGTGTGTGTCTGTGTGTGTGTGTGTGTGTGTGTGTGTGTGTGCCCGGAATGGTTTCCTAAAGCACTTGTGGGTTTCTGTGTGTTGTTACTAAAGTCTGACACACACCAGACCAGAGCACTAATAAGAACTCAGACACAAACCAGACACACACACACACACACACACACACACACACACACACACACACACACACAGCACATATTAGAACTGATCTAAAGTCAGTGTGCTTGACTCTTATCACTGTAGTGCACTTATTACTGAGTGTACAGTGAAGTGAAGCACACTTGTTAAGGGCCACTTTGCTGATAGGATGCGTGAAGACACGCGCGCACGCACACACACACACTTAAGTGCTATAGATACAAGGTCACTTTTACATCCGAGTGCGTACTATGATTTGTACCATGCACACACACACACACACACACACACACACACACAAATTAAATTAGAAAAAAATACTTAAAATGTAATTATCGATTAACAGTTAAAAAGAAAAAACGAATAAATAAATGAATAATTAAATAAACAAACAAAATAAATACATACACAGAAACTTACACATGAATAAATAAATAAATATTATAAAATAATAAAAATAACTATAATAATAATACACAACTAAAATAAATACATTCACAAATTTTCAGATATAAACAAACAATCAGAAAAATATTTATGCAAAAATAAACAAACAAATAAAACAAAATAAATTAACATACATAAACGTTTGGGCAAAATGATAAATACTTTAATAAATAAATAAACAGACAAACACATACATACAGTACATACATACATAGAGAAAAAAAGAAAGAATGAGGACTTTTGTTCACATACAGTTCATAGTATTGTTGACTGAATACACAGCCGCTTACTTTTCCTTAAAGTAATTTATTTATTAAACTGAATGAATTCTTTTTTTTTACTGTTCATAAACAATTTTATTTACATGACATAATGACATTATTGCATATAAAATCTGTGCTTTTTATACAATAAAGCAATGCATTTTTTCTTTGATGATCCGATCCTTCCTATTTGCTAGTGTAACCACTATTAAAATGAATAAAATAGAACAGACAAACAAATAAACAAAAATAATGAATTAAAACCCCCTTGGCAGTGTGGAGAAAGGGGGCGGAGATTTAGTCGAGTGCACTTGTATGCTTTACATTGTAAATTTGTGTTAAAGGCGTATAAAACTCACTTTGTCAGACTTAAGAACAAATCCGACTTACGAACGTGCTCCCAGAACGGAAGTCGCGTGTATGTCGCGGACTAGCTGTATTCCATTTCTATTAAATTCCAAGTGCATAAAATCCTGTCATGTAAAAAAAACCCTAAATATAGATGAATTTAATAAACAACGTCTCTTTAATAGAATGTGTTTAGACGAATACAAGACTCTAACCTATCTGTCAGTAAAATGTTAATTCAATAATTTTATTCATAATCTTGTAAATTGATTCAAGATCAATCTATTTATTATAATCTAAATGTTTACTAAGACTCTGTTGGCCTTCCAACATTCTCGAATTTGATCTTGAATTTGAGATCAATGTAAATTGAAGGAACTTTGTCAGAGATCATTACGCCTCACTGTGTGAGAATCCGTCATCATCAGAAAGAATTTAGAGCAAATGCTACAAAAATTCCTTACCTGCCATGATTTCTCGTGATTAGTCATGACTCGCCACGAGTTCTCCTAAGAACCGCTATGAACTTCTTTGAGTGTGCGCTCACGATCATGTTATGACACTGACACCATGTTTGAGGACGGAGCGATGATTCCCAACCAACAGAGAGCTAACCAGCATTGTGTGCAATATAAGGAGGTTTGAGCGCTTTATTTACTGTATTTGCTTAAACATTTCAAATTCTAGACTGTTCGTATTTCTTAGCTTCAGTCAACAAAATGTTCAGTCACACCATCTGGATTTAAACGTTAATAAAAAAAAGATGTTCATGAGGAGGAACCTAAAACAACCAGGTGATTAAAAAAGGGTTACCTTTTTGTAAGTCACAGCATGAAAGTTTGAGATGCTTCGGCAAGAGTCTGGGACGGATAGTAGCGGAGTCCAAGTACGTCGTAACATTCCGTAGCTAATGCGTAGTGATAGGAGATTAAAGCATGTGATGTCACTAACTGGGGATTTTTGGGAACATGGAAAAGATGGCTTAGAAAAAAAATGGTTAATAAAACTAAAAAAAAAGGGGGGAAAAAGGGTTATATCAAGAGCCGCGAGTGTGTGCACGTGTGTGTGCACATGCAAAGCTATATCTGGAGTGTGTTTCACAAAATGACCCAGACATCCACATCTGTAACAATAAAACACTCTAATCTACAGCCCCGAGGATCCACTTGCAGATAAAAGTCAAGTGTGTGTGTGTGTGTGTGTGTGTGTGTGTGTGTGTCTGTGTGTGTGTGTAATAATACGTAATACACACCTAAACCACAACACACAATCACTTCCTGTTAGAAGACACCATGTGAGTAAACAGTGAAAGTCAAAGTAACATCTCCTGTATTGACAGAGACACTTTAAGTCCTGCTTTTCTTCCTTAAACCATGAAGGAGGAGAAGAAGTCGAGTTCAAGTGATGGGACAAACGACACGAACGCCACAGACGTGACCAGCCTATAATAATTATTAATATTATTTATTTATTTACCGGGAAAAAATAAACTGTGGTGGTATTTTAAATATTGCCACAACTAGCATTATGACAATCTCCTGACATGCAGCAAAAACGGAGATATTTCTCTGACTAAATGAACGTGTGCTCAGTTCATCAGAGTGTTTAACGTCTCGCTGAAACATTTTAGATGTTAAAACTCGGAGGATTCGGCTGTAGTGAGGGTTTTCGCATTTAAATCTTATCAACTCAAATCAAATTATGGGTTTGCGAGTAATAATGGCGAGTGTGTGGATTTTTTCCATAAAAAAAGAACAAAATTCGGAATTGCAAGAAAGAAAACTGCAATTGGTAGAATCTTTTTTCAAAAATTACAGGAATTAAGTGAGATCAAATTTCAATTGCAAGAAAAAAAAATGTTAAGTTGAAGTAAGTAATAAAGTAAGAATTGTGAGGAACGAAGACGAAAAAAATTAAATTGTGAGTAAAAATGTGAAAAATAAAATCAGAATTTAAAAAATAATTTTTGAACTGCGTAAATAAATTAATAAGAAAAATTAATAAATAAAGCCAGAATTCCCCAAAATAAAAGAAATAAAAAGGCAGAACCAAGAACAATAACGTAAGAATTTCAAGAAAAAAAGAATTGCAAAAAAAAGAAATAAAATGAGAAATAAATAAATATTAAAGAGAATGAGAATTGTAAGAAAAAAGTAAGAACTGTGAAGAAAAGTTGCAATAAAGCAAAGCTTTTTTTAATGCAATAGAAATGAGTCATACCTAAATTAAGGAGAAAATTAAAGAAAAAAACAACTTAATTAAAATTAATAAAAAATAAATGTCTAAAAACTGTAATCGAGTTACGGTTCATACTGAATGTGGATCTGACTATTATTTTAATTACCACTAGCACACCAATTACTAGCAGTCCGATTATTAGCATACCAACTATTAGCGTACTCATTGACAGCGTAGTGATGAATAGTGTACTGATTATTAGCGTACTCTTTCACAATGAGCAGATTTCCAGAAGATTCCACAGAGTGTCTGCATCAGGAGACCAAAAAAGTTTGAAGGTTCTATACACATATATTGAGTTCTTTGTGTTGTGGTATTGTGTTACACATGCAAACACACACACACACACATACTCTACCTCTCCCCGCCTTATTGGCCTCAATTTTTGGGACTGTGTAGTAAATTTGTGATGACAGTGCCAAAACTTAATGCCAACCCACAGCTATTACACACACACACA
>QMIH01000775.1:79713-98365 GCA_003987875.1 Clarias batrachus | reverse complement strand
ACACACACACACACACATATAGGATCAATAAAGTATCTATCTATCTATCTATCTATCTATCTATCTATCTATCTATCTATGCACACACACATGCTAATCATGGACACACTTCAGCTTTCAGTATCTTCTTCTATTAAAAAAAAGAAAAGGTCAAAGTTATGTATTTATATTATATCAACGTTACTCAAACTCAAACTGCCAGGAAATAAAAGGGTACCGTATCACACGTCCATCCTGGCCTGATGTTGATGGTGATTATTATGGTGATGGTGATTATTATCATGATGGTGATTGTCTAACATTGTTTTCACCAGGCCTCCGTCTTCACACACCGCCGGTCTCCACAGCAGTGTCAGGTCTGCTCCGATTGTCCTGAGGTGGTCATGTGACGCACTGCAGACGCAATGTGTGTAAATCGGTGTTGACTCCCCGTCACTCTCACTCTCACCCCTGGGAGTTTAACACGCTTAACACGTTTCACCATTACTGCTTTACTTTTTCACAAATCTGACTTTTCATTTTTTTTTTTTTATTTCTTAAAATTCTGACTCAATTTCTCTGAAATCTATTTCCTAATAATTTCAACTTAAATTTAGATTAAACACAATAATTTTATTTCCTGGAATTCTGACTATTTTCTCACAATTTTACTTTTACCCCTTGCACTTCTGACTTAATTTCTCGCTATTACCTTTGTTTCTTTTTTCTTCCTTGCACTTCTGACTTTTTTCTCAGAATTATTTAGCTTTTTACAATTCTTACTTAATTTCTTATAACTCGTAATATTCGTGCTATTGTGACTTTGTCATTCTGATGTTATTTCTAGCTTTGTCATTTTATTATTCTTATGATTTTTGACAGCATTTTAAAATGATATTAGTTTATACCAAACTATAGCGTGTCATTTTTCAGTAAATTGAGGGAACAATTTTACCATCAAATAAGCTGCATCCAGTTCATGTCAAATCAATCAATCAATAAAGCGATATAATTTTTCACCATTGATGTTCGGACCACATTAGGAAACGTATCATCTTTTTAACTGTTCAATCATGATCGCAGTTGGATGGAGCTACAACACACGCCGTATCAGCTCACCGTCTCAGAAGCGTAAACTCCGCGCAGGTTTCCAAACCCTCCAGAGAAAGCTCGAGATGTTTCCTGACTCGACACTGAACACAGAGCGATGAACTTCCTCTCCATCGGAAACGAGAGCTCCACCGGGAGCTCGCTGCGCTCCTCCTGACTCTGACGCTCCTCTTTAGCGTTTAGCCGCCGTGATTTGTTCTTCCACAATAAAACTCTCTTCTGTGAGCGTCACTGCGCCGATGTAAACACATCTCCCTGACATGCAAATCACCTAAAACAACTCCTTATCCGTTTCTCTCTCTGCGTCCTCTAACATTATCAAACACAACCGCGTCTCATTGTCCTCTCGCGTGTCTTTATAAACAAGGCGACTGAAACGTCCACTCTTCCCTTGTCTTCTCCTCTCTCCGGCTTGTCGTCCGGCTTTGTTCCTCTCGCTGAGAGAAACTCTTCTCATACAGATTCGCGAGTGCTTTCGGATGATAAATCGATATATTTATTTCCCTCTTCTCTCCCAAACACTCTGGCTTTTGTTTGCTCACAGGCCATGCGAAATCAGTAATTCAACTCGGTACAATGGCTCGAATTAAAATGTTTTTTTTTTCCGCGGCCTAAAGCAGCTCGGGGTGCTTTTACCCTGGCGCACGTGCACTAGCGGATAATAGCTAACATTTATTCAAAACACGTTTGACCTTCTCCGGGCCGTGTTTCTTTTCCAGCCAGGTGATATATTCGGCGGGAAAACGAGCCTCGCGCTATCTCGCTGCACTTAACGCTGAAACATGAACACGCAAGGTTAAAGCCTTCGAGGTATTGTGGCTTCATGGTATCGATTAAGCCTAGCTGGGAATGTTTGCTTTAGGGAAAGGAGCTTTCTTCAAAAAAAGAAAAAAAAGAAAACGTTGATTCCGAGGTGGATCGCTGTGATACGGGACGCTTCGCCAAAACTCCAGACAGCAGGAGCTTTATTTCAGTCTGGCACATGGGGTTTACGTCCAAACATCTGAGTCTGTTTAGGTTTTTAGTTTAAACCTGGACGTCTAGATTAAATTGGCTGTAACCTGAGCCCGAGCGACACTGCGGAAAACGTTCGAGTGATTTGAAACGGAAACAGCTTTGGAAATTCTGTGAGTTTTTACGGACTTAAACAATTTTAGCTTGTTTAACCATTTGGTGCTTAAAATTAAACATTTGAACAAAAATCAATATCCTTTTTTTTTTTCTTAGTAATTTTGCCTCAAGGCAACATCATACTATAGGAACAAGCTGATCATATTTTCTCACACATTTCCTTAATTTTCTTTTGATTCTTTAATATTATAACATGTAGAGATGAAAGAGAATTATATATTAAGTATTATTAATATTAAAACATTTAATGTAAAAAAATCTAATCTATGTTCATAATAAAAGCAAGGACTATTCAATATCTCTCTCCAAAACTGCACTAGCTACAAGCCGAGGAGAGCGAGCGTGAAGGCGGAGACACGTGACGCCACTGCTGTTCACGCAACGCTACAGGACACC
Source organism: Clarias batrachus (assembly GCA_003987875.1). NCBI lineage: Eukaryota > Metazoa > Chordata > Actinopteri > Siluriformes > Clariidae > Clarias > Clarias batrachus. Next base: position 95,749 of record QMIH01000775.1, on the reverse strand, counting down.
TATGATCAGCCAGTGTCGCTGTGACTGATGTGTAAATAAGCGCACCCGCTCTACTCACTAGACGCCCGGCTACGGTTTCAAACTCGCAGTCTGAGAAACCTTAAGACCGATCGGCTGGACATGTTTAGCATATTTAACAGAAACTGATACATGTATAAGAATGTGAATTATAATAATATTATGCTTGCATGATTCCGTTACGGTATTTTGTTGCCACAAAGCATTCACTTCCTCTAAAACATATTTTACCATCTCATGTTCCCCAAGTTTGGCAAAATACTTCTTGACTTACCGATTGGGTCAAATCCTGTTCTTAATAGTACTTTGTCTTTAGATGGTAAGAATAATAAGGATAATAAACATTTGTTAAGATCATAACAAAAAAAGAACAGTACATGCACATGTGGCATAAGAAAAAGCAAGATGGCCACCAGTGGGTCATGTGACCGCTTTTTAACCTTTTTATTGGTTAGCATTGAGGCCTAGTATTAACATTTTCAGTTATTATATAATTCTGTTTTTCATATATATTGTCATGTTGCCAGGCCACACAGGGTTAACCTTTCTGTCGATAGCGTACTGTACGTTCAGCAAGAATAGTATAAACACTGACGCTTAAAAATTTTTATTACGTTTTTAGTTATTGACGCGTTTTGTTTATCAGGAATGTGTTTGTTGTCTGAGTCTGGATAGTCGTGTCTCCGCGTCCTCTTATGATTTGCCTTCCCTCACTGTTGTATTATATAATGCGTGTTCAAGTCAACGTGGGACTTCGGATTTTGCAGAATAACAGTGCACAGTTCAGTGCAAAATCTCCCTTTATTTCTCTATATAATCCTCTGCTACACTAATGCACTTATTCCAGCGATTCACTAGTGCTTGGACACCATCAAGGTTGAAAGTTATCTAGTCAGTCCTGAAATGCTTGGCCTCCCAGGAACTCCTTTAATGGCTCAAACATGTGGAAATTTCTTGGAACGAGGTTCTTGTGACATGCAGGTGGTGTTGGTGAACGATTGTGTTCAATTCCCACAGACAGCTGGGTCTCTTCAACAAGTGGATGACAAGTTCTCCGTTGATTTTCAGGCATCATTCACTTTCTGAATGTTGACTACTGCAGTGGGCTCTGAGCCACCTCACACAGGATCGTCGTTCACGGACGTACAGTCTTCTTTAAAACATTTGCACTGTTCAGACGTTTCGCTGCGGATAAGAGTCTCATCATTGTACTGAAAAAAAATGTTCTATAATGTACCTTCAACATTATTATCACTGCTGTCGTTACGTCATTACATCATGCTGTAAGGGTAGCAGATGAGCGGTTGGTCAGTTTATGGTTGAAAGCATGCTCGTGTGTTCTTTGCTGAGGCTTAGAGTAATTACAAACACTTGATGATTTGACGACACAAATTAAAATGCAAGATAAAGATGCTTCTTCACACAGCAGTATATTTTCTGATATATATTACACTCCATTAGATTTCTTTCAGCTCATCATCTTCTCATTCATACATCATTAGCTGTATTAGTCTTTTATTTATTCATAATCATTTAATTTGCACTTTTTTTTTGTATCTCAAGGTTTCTTTCCTCGTTGCCAAGGAGTGTGCTTGTTTTCCTTCACCACCGCGGCCTCGGGTCGAAATCTCCATCTGGACTCATGTAAAGCTGCTGTGTGATCATGTCTGACTTCTAGAAATATTTTGTACAAATCAAATAACTTGTTTCGCTTCTCAGCAAGCACACGGCCGCACCTTGTTCGTCAATTCCTGCTCTTTTTCTTTCTAGAGTGGGCGATGCTTGATAGTTGTGAAAGGCGTATATGTGTGTGAGTTTGTTAAGCCTTGGATGGACGTTTTGTTTGAGCTTCAGAATGTTTACAAGGAAATTTAGTCAAGTGTATTTCAACCTGAAGCGATCATGAACGCGAAGCATGCGAGGAATCTCGATTGAGCCGCTTCTTCACCTCAAGTCATTTTCAGAAGAATCTTATAAATCTTGAGTTTTTTTTTTTTTTTTTGTTACTAATTATATAAACTGTGAAGGAAAACTCATAACTGTAATTAATTGTAATTAATTACAGGATCACAGTTACGCTTTTTTGGTCGAGTTACATCCTGAAATCAAACCTGCACAGATTTCTTTAGAAAAATGTTGGTCGTTTTTTTAAGGAAACAAAAATACAGTAAAAATAATAGCAAAAAAAAAAAAGATAAAAGCATCTGCTGTAATTAATTTAGCTTGTTTTTCTTTGCTTTATATCGTTTTTGTTATCCTTCCATGAAACGAGATATGACTCTGGGAATATTTTCGGCCTGAGTCACTAATTCATGGAGCCACGACGACCATTTTTGTGCATAAAAGATGAAAAAGAAAAAGAACCGCAGAAACCTGCACGCGTATCTAAAAGCAGCGTCTTGCCGAAGCCGCGTCCATCTCTTATTCATACGCATGGAGCCGAGCTAAAGTTTCTCAGTCCTGATGTTTGATTAGGTGCTGCCCCGAGTAAACCTGACCCGGACCGCAGGGGCAGGGCCGAGTAAGGCGACTCCGGCTGCGTCCCGGCCCCAGAGAGAGAGCCATGGAGCAGCGACGGAGGGATGGAGGGATGGCGGGATGGTTAGAGACGGAGAGGTGCGCTACGCAGGACACGCGATCGGGTTTCGGCACCGGCGTTTCCTCTGATCAGCTCCACATGAGCTCTCTTTACCCTCCTGCACTCCAGGACCTGTTTCTCATTTTCCTTCCCCCTTCATCTCTCTCTCTCTCTCTCTCTCTCTCTCTCTCTCTCTATCCCTCCATCCTAGCTTGTTACAGTCTCTTACATCATTCTTATCCCTGTGAGAGATTAAATTACATGTTGGACACCGTGTTCCTGTGTGTTACGACTGTCCTCACACTCCATCAGTGAAGATGTGCTGGGGGTCTCTGGCTTTCTGGTGCAGCTGAACGACTAATGGAACGGTTTAGCCTGAAGTTAAGCATTACGCGATCTGCATCTCTCTCTCCCACACACACACACACACACTCACACACACATACACTCATCTCAGAGGATCATGTTCCTTGGCACACCAGTTAGAACAGGGAAATTTTTTTCACGTTAAAAGTTTTTAAAAATCGCATCACTATCATCTTCATCAACATCAGATATAATTAAAAACATCTATAAATTCATATCAGGTTATTAAATCAGCATCTTTCTTAGCAGAATAAATGTTATGGAATATTTTGTTAAATAATAAAAGTAATTTAAAATCTTTTTAAATGCTTTTATAATTGATTAGTAAGTTAGTTGTATCTCTCTATCTTTGAATGTTTACTTTTTTATTCTTTATTTGTTTTACATCTGTATTTTAAAGCATAGATTAAATGGAACAAAATTTAGTCAACAACATTATTTGAAATCCTTTAAAAAATAATAACATTCTATTTAAGTAATTTAATTAATTAATAAAAATATTATTCATTTTATTTATTATTTAAAAACATTGTTATTTATCTAAGTATATTATGCATTTATTTCATGAAAAAGTTTATTTAGTTAGTTTTACATTTATTTGAAACCTTTATATATTATTATTATAACTTTTATAAATAAAATGTATTTATTTATTCATGTTTTAATTTTTTTTTTACTTTTGTAAAATGTGAATAAAAAACATTATCAAATTTCTAGTTTATAAAAGATGACTTTAAGTCTATTTAGTTGGTTAGTTACATGTTTATCTTTTCATTGTGTTTGAAACCCAGACAACAGATTCTAACATCATATGTAAACATATTTTCTTGATCAAGTACATTTGATAACTAATTCATCAGGTAATTACATTTATTTTATTTTTTTAAAAACATAATATTTTTTAAACATTTTTGAATCAGCAAGAATTTATTTATTAATGTATTGATTTTATTTCATTTAAAAATGAACCACAGGACTTCAGGAGGCTAATCTAAATAGCTAATCCATGTTTAATTTCTTTTTTTTTGTTCATCCCTTTATTTCTCTTTCTCTCTGTTGACTTGGAACCTTTTTAGACTTTCTGATTGATTACCGCCGCCCCCCACACACACGCACATATCCACACACACACAGTGTTCGGTGAGATCTGAGCTGCCTGAACTGATAACTAATTTCCCCGGATGGCAGAAACACGACAGGCTTCTTCCTTCCTGTTTCATTCTGTGTGTATCGATTGGGCCGTGCGTCCTCATCACACACTCGCCCTGTAATCTCCACACAGGGGCCTGTTTGATCATGTCAGGAATGAGAGAAACACACGCATACACACACACACAAACACACAGGGTGGATAGATTGATGGATAACTGACACACACACACACACACGCACACACACACGCGCACACACACACGCACACACACAAACACATTCTTTGGCTGGAGAGAAAAAAGAGCTGAGCGAACCTGAGACTGTACATTGTGTGTGTGTGTGTGTGTGTGTGTGGTTCTGCTTGAGTCTTCATCACCGCTTTACAGAGAGATTCAGTGACACTGAAGCACGTCTACGACACTACTATACATTTCGCTAGCTAATAATCTCTCTCTCTCTTTGTGTCTCTCCCTGTGTCTCTCTCTCTCTCGCTCTCTCTCTGTCTCTCACTGGGAAGTTTTCGTCTGTAAAAGTCACTACATTCTATTTTATGTTTTACTTCTCTCCAGTGTCTGAGGAGAATCTGCCACTTCAGGCCAGCGGAGTTTACAAACACTGCTTTTTCTCTGTCGTGTGACAAGATTTCAGCGGAAATTTTAATGTAGCTATAAAGGAATTTTTAAAAAATACAATATATTTAACAGATGGACAGATTTTATACTGAGACAAAGAGACAACAGGGAATAACTAGAGGAAGTAATCAGGAAACTAAACGCAGAACAATTACGAGGAGTGTTCAAGTCAAACCAGGACTTCTGGTGGATGAAAGTGTAAAGGTGATTGACATTTACTGAAGACAGTACGGTGATGTGACTCTTAAGCGCAGTAAAGCATGTGACCGGTGCAAAACATTTTAAAGAACGAAGTGAAGAACGATCCCGGCTGAGGTGTCTCGGAGCTGAAAATTAACAGAGAACTTGTAGAAGAGACGCATCTGTCTGTGGGAACAGTACACACGATCGTTCACCAACAAAACTTGCACATTACAGGAACTCGGCTGGAAGTTGTTGCCACATGCTCTATACAGTCCTGACCTCGCTCCAAGCCATGTCCACAGGTTTGTGCATTTCAGACCTGAAGTGAAGCAGGCAGTCTGATCTTGGCTCCGGCATACTTTCTAACTTTCTACTAGCGCTGAAACGATTCCTAGAGTATTTTTTGATACTTAAAGTCATTTGAAATACCTTTTTTCATTTTTGATAAGAATAAGAATGTATGGCACTTAATTCATCTCAGTCAACTTTAAGCTCTTCCTTGTATTGTGAATAATGACAGTGTTTATTTTTGAAAAAATAAAAGTAGATATTTTTTTACTAAAAAGAAAACCAATTAATCTTTGTTTCTCTTATACAGTTTAAATTGCTGTTTAATTAAGAAAAAGTACATTTTATCCGATTACTCGATTAATCGATTACATTTTTGGTAGAATACTCGATAACTAAAATACAGTGGAACCTCGGATTGTGAGTAACTCGGTTTACAAGTGCTCCACAAGACGAGCAAAGATTTTTAATTAATTTTGACTTGAAAAATGAGCATGTCTTTGTTTACAAGTGCCGAGTTTTTTGACACCGACACACACACACACACACTCTCTCGCCTTTACACCCCCCTGCCCGGCTTCACACAGACACACACACTGCTCTACACAGAAACTCTGCTCTGTCACGATTCTTTTCAAAGGTAAGGTGCTGGTTCATTTGTTTTTTGTTTTCTTTTATTTACAGCAGTGATTCCGTTAGTCTGCGCTCACGTGAGTGTCATTAGAGAGAATTCTTTTTTTTCCCGTTAAAACAGTATTTCCGTTGTAAATACACCCAAGCTTTATCTTAATGTGACGAGTCTAAAGTTCAGTCTAAAGCTTCTTTCTTTAAGGCGTACAGACGGACATATACCCACCCACGAAAATGAGTACACCCCTTTAATTTCAGCAGACATTCTAGTGTATCTTCTTAAAGGACAATACAATAGAAATGAAACTTGGAGTAGTCAATGTATACGCAATGCTTGTACTGTATAACCGTATAGATTTACTGTTTTCTGAAAATAACTCCATCATACAGCCATTATTGTCAAATTTAGCCTGGCAACAAAAGCGAGTGATAACAGCTGTACAGTACATCCTTAACCATGCAAAGTCACCTGACCTATTCATCACGTTCATGTGTTTGTCAGTGTCCAAGTACTGTATGTCTCCAGACCTGAACCCTATTCAGAACCTGTGGAGCGTCCTCGCGCTGAAGGTGACATCACTACGGAGGAGTGGAAGAGGATCCCAGCAGCGACATGTGCAGCTCTGATGAAATTCCACGTCTAGGACGATTGAGGCCGTGCTAGATATCGATGGTGTTCACACAGAATATTGACACATTGGACACTACTATAGTGTTGACATGTTCACTCATTAAAGTCCGCATGTTGAGTTCTTGATGTAGGACAGGAAATCTGTACTGATATTCCGTACGAGCTGCACATGGACTCCTCTAAAGTTTTATGTCTATGGTATCGTCGCTTGAGAACATATAATAAAGTGGTTGCTGAAATGTGAGGGGTGCACATACTTTTGTGAGAAACTGTATATATACACATATATAGAGAGTTCATTCTTGACAGAGAGCTTTAAGGTGTTAAGGACTATCACTGAGCTTTTATTTTGTTCATGAATATCATAAAAACAGCTTCTATGCTACCTAGTAACTGTGTGTGTGTGTGTGTGTGTGTGTGTGTGTGTGTGTGTGTGTGTGTGTGTGTGTCTTATTTTACATTTTATTACCAGAACACAGTGAAGGAAAATTGGGGAAGGCCTTTTATTCTGAGACAGGAAGCAGAGAGACAGAAATTGCCTGAGCTGGAGGGCTGGTTGGAGCTAATCATAACAGACTCCCGGAGGAAAATCACATGTCCTCCACTGTGCCTTTATTCATACACTTAAACACTCCTACACAGCCCTGGATGAACCCCTTCTCCAGCTCGTTCTCTCTCTCACTCTCTGTGTTTAAAAAAAAAAAAAAAAGGCTGCTTGCTTTCCCGCTCTGTTCACTACAGTTAGCTTTCAGTCTTCCGTATAAAAAAAAAAAAAAATGAAGAATAGAAATAAAACACAACCTGGAGGTGCAGGGCTTTGTTAGAACTCGAAGGAATGAGTAACACTTGAGTGCGAAGCTTAAAATGAAAATGAGAACGTGGTTTCGGGACGGTGCGTCATCGACAAGAGTGCGGCGTAAGTTTTTTCGATCCTGTAGCTTTATCGCTTATCGCGTGCATGCTAATTACCTAATCGCACTCTCAGGCATTTTAATTAGATGCACGCAATCATTTAAATGTCAGATTGCAGCCATTAGAATGCAGCCTCAGCAGTACTATATACACAGAATAATAATAATAATAATAAAAAAAAATAATGATAATAATGATAAAAATACAATACAATAAGAAACAGGTTCAGCGTTTGAGACGCGACTGCAATTCTTCTGAAAGACGTCCTCTGCTACATGAAGCAGCTCCCTGCTAAAAGCGAAGCCATCAGGAGTTTGAAAATATTCCTCAAGTGTGAGGATGGAGACAGAAAAGAAAAAGAAAAACGAAGCATCAGACGACGGGACAGAAATGTGCCCTGCGCCAGCTAATGCACGCTATTACCAAACGAGAGATGCTATCTAGGCCAAGCTACATTAGACTAAAACAAAAAAACAGACACATAAAGAGAAAGGAACAAGAAGATGGATAAAGGAAGACAAAGGGAAAAAAAAAGCGAGACGGAGAGAAAGAGAAAGCGAGCGAGAGAGGCGGAGAGAGAAAGAGAGGGAGAGATGTCCAGTATTATTACTAGAACATTGCACTCTGGGGTATCATTAAGGGATTCAATTGTGTTAGCGCCGTTAAACATGGCGCTAATTCGGGCCCTCCGAGACGTAATGAGTAATCTGTCAACTGCCATCCAGAGGGGGAAAAGAGAGACACAGCAACTCTAAAAACAGCAAAGACCAATTACGCCTTCGTATCATATTACGCACTGGCAAAACAGCCTGGCCGTGCGAGTGCATTACCACATTAATTAAGTTTCGCAATGAGGTAATCGCCTCCAAGACTCGAAACTGCTTCCCGAGATGTTGGGAAACAAAAGCGTCTTGACGAGAGACGCGCGGAAACACTCGCCGCGCTCGGAGGAGAGCGAATCTGGGACACCGAAACAGACCGCCGAACACGTTTATATAAAACTATCACAGGGATACAAAGCAGTTTAATGACACGTATTTTCAACACAAACACCTCACGCTGTGTTCCATCCTGACCCAGGGCACTATTTTCATTAATCGCTGGAATGCTGCAAAAAGTGAACAGACACGGGGGAAAAAGAAAAGAAAAAAAAGCTAAAGAAATTCCTTTTATGTTACGAAACTATGTTTGTCCCTGAAAGTAACAAAGCCGAAAAATACACTTTGTCAGCCGTCAGAAAGCCTGCTGACCGCGACTCTTTATTACCGCTTGAATTGAACGAATAATTTCAACGCACCGCACCGTTCTACTTGCGTTAGAATATTTCCAGAATGTTCTCAATCGTTTATTGTACGCCGACGTCCTGGAATGTTCATCTACGTTCCTGAACGCGAATTGCCGCTTTAATCACCGAGCGTGACGGTGAAGGTTAGGACTGTGCGGTGTTTGTTGGTAAACGTACAGCGCTTTAGACCTGGTGTTTAGCCATGGAGATCGGTGCATCGTTTGATGGTGGAACATTTTGGTGTTGGAGGATGGAGGTGTTTGAAGTGGATGCTTAAAAGCTGAGAGCGCTGGTGTTTAATGAAGGAGGTTGGTGTTTATACAGTAGGTAGCTCACATGGGTAAAAGCCGATTGTTTAATGGACACACGTGGTGTTTATAGAGGAAGATGGTTTTCATTGAAGAAGGTTGATGATTAAACAAAGACAGGAGGAGTTTGATGGAGAACGCTGGTGTTTAATGACGTAGTTAGGTGATTAATAGGGAATATTTAGGTTTAATAGAGACAGATGGTATTGGATGAGGAGGCTGGCGGTTAATGAAGGAGGTCGGTGTTCTCAGGTGACATCAGGGTGATTTTTCAATAGAGATGAATGTTGGTTGAGAAGGTTTGTTGTTACCAGTGAATATTGGCCATTTATGGGAGGCAGCTGGTGTTTAATAAAGTGTTCAACAAATTTAGATTCTATTGAGATCGGTGGTATTTGATGATGATGATGATGATGATGATGATGATGATGATGGTGTATAATGAAAGAGGCTGGTGTTCATTGTTAAAAGTTGATGGTTTAATAGAGAGAAAAGTAGTATTTGATAAGGACATGCTGGTCGTTGATGGTTATACTAGTGTTTAATGAAGGACGTTGGGGTTTAATAAAGGAGATGATGGTTTGATGGAGACTGGTGATGCTTGATAATGAAGCTGTTTTTTTGGTGATGGTGCTGGAGTTTAATGAAGGAGGCTGGTGTTCAGTAGTAACTGATGTAGCTGATGGTTTAAAGGAGACAGGTGGTGTTTGATGAGGAGGCTGGTGTTTAATGAAAGAGGATGGAGTTTAATGAAGGAGGCTGGTGTTCCTAGTAATAGCAGAAGGTTTAATGGAAACAGATGATGCTTGATGATAATGAAACTGGTCTTTGGTGATGGTGCTGGTGTTTAATGAAGGAGACTGGTGTTCAGTAGTAAAGGCTGATGGTTTAAAGGAGACAGGCGGTGTTTGATGAGGAGGCTGGTGTTTAATGAAAGAGGATGGAGTTTAATGAAGGAGGCTGGTGTTCCTAGTAATAGCAGAAGGTTTAATGAAAACAGATGATGCTTGATGATAATGAAACTGGTCTTTGGTGATGGTGCTGGTGTTTAATGAAGAAGACTGGTGTAAAGGCTGATGGTTTAAAGGAGACAGGCGGTGTTTGATGAGGAGGCTGGTGTTTAATAGAACAGCTGAAGGTCCTCAGCAAGATGATCAAGACTCAAATGTTTCCAGAAAGTCCATTAGTCCATTAAAAACATGTCAGTGCACATTCCTAAGAATTCTCACAGCTCTCACAGCATATTAAAAAAAAAAAATCCTAAACAGCAAAGAGCCAGGGGTGGGTTTAGGACTCGCAACTTTCTAATAAATTCCAGTGTATGAAATCAGACAAGTAGCTCTAAGCAATGTTTTTTTTTTTCCTTCAAAAACAACAAGAAAGAAGGATAGAGAAAGGAAGAAGTAAAAAGAGAGAGAGAGAGAGAGACAGAGTCCAAGCCAAAAGGAAAATGTGACTAATGGTGTAAAAAAACGCAGGCCTGGAGAGAAGCGCCTCTCTTTTTTGGCAAGCCGGAGTCACATATGCCATCAGGTCTCGAACAGCCGTATGTCATGTTCTATCTCGCGCACAGAACAAGTGACAAATGCTGCCTCAGTCTGTGCTGCAGCTCTGATCTCCCTCGCTTTCAGCCCCTTCAGCGCAGACGAGTGCACAGTCACATGGACGACAAATGCATCTGGTTTCTCAATCGACAGAAATCCCATCATGATAAAACCCTCAGCCAAAAGCCTCCGACTGAGACGAGTGTGAGGGTGCTAACAGGGGACAGCTGGGTATCTCTCCAGGCTGCCATGTTCTACCATTTGTAAAAAAAAAAATAACTGAAGGGGAAAAAGGCAAGAGAGAGAAAGAGAGAGAGAGAGAGAGAGAGAGAGAGAGAAGCACAAAAAGGTGTTGATGGACTACAGAAGTCCAGGAAGAAAAGTGATTAATAATAAAAACCAAAGATACTCGCCAGGTCCTGTTTTTTTTTCTTTTCTTTATAAATCTCTCCTGGAAACGGAGTAGAGTTTATACGCACCTTTTTCAACAGTTCAGCCTTCCTAAGAGTTGGATTTTCCCAAAAGAATCAAAAAGTTCAGATCTTATTTGTTGCATCTGGTGTTCAACGTGATCCTGGTTCTACCACTAAACCATCGGTGACGATCAGATTTCTCCATAGTGGGACGGTGGTATGGGATTTGCACACACAAATCCAGGGTCCCTGGTTCGATCCCGAGCTCGGGTTACTGTCTGTGTGGAGTTACGCATGTTCTTCAGTCGTGTCTGTGGGTTTCCTCTGGGTTATTCAGTTTCCTCTGTCCTGATTAACTACTCTAAGTTACCCCCGAGGTGTAAATGTGTCAGAGTGATGCCCTGGCCTTGGGATCGTACTCGTTTCCAGGATCTTTCTGACATGGAGATGTCCAACGCACCAAAGAAGAATTAAGTTATAAGTGAATAAAACGCCTTTCAGGGACAAAAATGAGGTGTGAATGTTCAGACTATGAGTGTTTTATTTAATAAAGTAAAAAAAAAAAAAAAGGAATTTTAGTTGGGAGAAACCCAGGAAATAGTTTCTCAAGCATTTGGCACGGAAAATGTCTATGAGGTCGGGTTTAAGAGCTGGTAAATGGGGACTTCTGGTTCTCATCAGCACCACCGTGAACAATTCTGAAATTAAGGAAGGGAGTGTAATGGAAATAATAATGATAATAATAATAATAATAAAAAACAGTCGATTCTGACTTTTAGGCTTCGCTATTGTTTCACTACTTACATCAGAGGGGGTTTGTTCCAGCGGGACTAGCGCTGAAGCTGGAGTCTGTGGTTAGGATGCTAGTCTATTGCAGGAAGTTCTAGTGCTAATTCATGTTTTTGAACGTTGAGAAGAAATCAGAGAGCCTGGTTAGAACAGGAGAGACAGCACACGCAGTAACGCGAGCTCGGGATCGACTCAGGAACCCTGCGAGGGTGCGCGCCGCTACCTGCCGCGACGTCGTCAAGCCCTGGTCATAATAGTCATAATACACAGTGACGGGAAGTCGTATGAGCTAACGTCTGACCTGATAGACGGCAAAATGAAGCGAGGGAAGACAAAACGAAGGGAGAACGTCAGGCCTCCGTGATGGAGTGCTGGACACATGGCGGGCGAGATAAGCAGCGGTGCAAAAACTGAAGAAGAAAAATAATAATAATGATAAAATAAAAAAAAAATAAAAAAAGCAATTACCGTAAAAGTAATTTGCATTAAATGACAGAAGCCATTAAGGGCTAATTAATTCAAGTGGATGTATGTTTCGAAAAACAGAGGAGTCCTGCTGGCTGGTGAGGAGAGGGGTTTCGTCAGGAAATCACAAACAGGGGGGGGGAGAAAAGAAAAAAACAACGGGCATCTACTGACAACTGCTCATTACGGATAATGGGCCGATGGATAGTCACTTACGCTAGAAGAATCATCCATTTCACTAAACAGAGACTGATTGATATTTGGGCAATAACTGGCTCCATTAGGGCCTCGCTGTGGCCACAATTTGCCTGTCACGTCTGTCGTAAACAATGGACTCGACAAACATTGAGCATGATGCAGAGGGAAAGAAAGAAAGAAAAAAAAATGAAAGGGAGAGAAAAAAAAACCTCTTGATTTGCACTTCATAACTGGCAAACATGCGTATGTCGAAAAAAAAAAAAAACGGGGAGGGAAATCAAGAGTAGAAAAGGAAAAAACAAAAAAGGTTCCCACAAAGAACGTGGGCAAGTTTCCCAGATAAAGACAAGACGGGGGGAAATGTCCACAAGCACACACACACACACACACACACACACACACACACACACACATAAACACTAAGGTTCAAATTAAAGAAAAACTTGAGAAAGTACCTTTCCTTACAAACCCGTCCTCAGGTCCCATTAACCTATGCTTTGAGTTTTTCTTTGGGAGGCGCAGCAGGGGCTGTAACGAGGCAGTTTTATGGGAGCATGCAGGGGGAGTCGGGGACTTGTCCCCGGCTGAGGGAGCTTGTTAGGCAGCCTGAGAGCAACTCCAGAGACAGATCTGTGCACCTGGCTTCCCATGGACCACCAGAAACGATCTGGGGAGTTGAGAAGCCCGGTTTAAAGCAGAGAGCTAAAGCAGGGCCACTTATCAACACAATCTTGGCTCGCATCGGATGGAGGGGGGGAAAAAAAATAAAGAAATCAGTTATTGAGCTAGCGGGAGGTAGAGGAGCGCGCCAAGAACCCCCTCCTCCATTAGACAGAGGTAACACAAAACGAGGGGAGAAGAAAGCGGGGCTGAGAAACAATGTGGTGTAATACGGGGGGGGGGGGGGACAGCCACTCGAACTGCGACCTCGTTCCGCGCTCGTCACTATACACGCAAACTAAACCGAGCTTTCCGTCCTTCTTTACATAACAGAGAGCGGATGCTGCGCTGAAGTGGACGTGCTTCAGTGCTGAGAGAGAGAGAGAGAGAGAGAGAGAGAGAGAGAGGGGGGTTTTTAAATATTGAGGAGTAGATCTTCACATTATATTATACACTTTCTCTGCAGATCTCGTTATGAAACACCCTCTCGAATCCCCTCTCCAGCCAGAGAGCCGAGAGAACGCTGCCGTCTCCCGAATCGATCCCCGAGCTGGAGATATGACCTATAGGCACAATCAGATGCAAAAAATGGAGGAATAAATGAAAAATATAAAAATAAAAATCCCACAGAGCAGACAGAACGACACAGAGTCTATTAGCTACGGGCGGATGTCGGTATTTAAAGCCGACAAGCAAGTTTAAAAATACATTGAATGAAGAAATAGATTAAAACCCACTTTCAACTTAAAAAAAAAAAAAAAAAAACCTCAGGACAGAAGTTTTCTCAAAAAACGCTGGATGAGCTTTAGGGCCTGTCAGAAGCCAGCGAGGACCAGGGGACCGGCGGACTGGGGGGACAGTGGGACTGGGGGACTGGCTGATAGAGAGGTATGACACTGATATCTCCATAAATTGCACCAGATTTCATAATACACTTTTTACCTGCACCACATGACCAACCGCCCCCACCCAAAAAAAAAAAGTACAAAAACGACTAAAATCCAGCGAGAGACGTCTCTCTGTTATAGTACATTATATTCTGATGAAAATACTTGAAAAAAAAAAACTAAAAACTTGAAATAAAGCTAGTGATGTCATACAACAATTAACCATCAGTTAGTGATGTCACAACTAACAATCACACTTACAATCAATGATACTAGTTCGATTAGTCCTACTGAGTGTGAAGAATACAAATGAAAACAAGTCTCGATGTTTATTGGATGTTAATAAAAAACAACTGGATCTGTAATTTACATTAGATGTAATTTACATTAGAGCTGTGTGTGTATTTATTATTTTATTATATTTATTTTATTTATTTATTCTTTATTTGCATTTCATACATCAACGCAATGCTTACACTCTGACCTTCAAGAACATAATGATAATCAACTCAATAAATTGCTTAAAATCGCAATAAGCGTTTTATTTTTAATACACAGAAAAGAGCCATGAATGTCAACCACTCGATTTGAAAAAAATCATAATTTGATTTAATTAGTTTGTGAGATATTCTCATCTTCATAAACAGTGCGCTTACTTCACTAGTGATCTAACAGACACAAAACAAACAAATAACAATAAAACGTTACTGTGTTATGTTACGATATTCTTATAAAAATGTTCATTATAAGGAGTAAAAACGATAACACGGATATACACAACTCATGGACACGAAGCAGAGGAGCGGACGGATAAATCATCCTCCAGCTCGTCAGGTCTTACCGACGCCAGGCATCTCGCACCGTGTGCTTTCTTTTCTGGGCGGCCGCGCGTGTATACACTGCCGTTTATGTGAGGATAGTTTCTTTTATTTAGCACGACAAAGTGTACAAAGTGTACGTGTGTATGTGTATGTAAACGAGATAATAAATCACCATTTAATAAGGTTTAATTTAGCAAAAAATGGCCAAAGATCACCAGGAGTGATGATCTCCTAAACTCATTTATCTCACAAGTTCACAAGGATAATTACTGTAGAAGAAGAAGAAGTGAAATAAAGGGGAAAATTCCTACGAAAATAAGAATTAAACGAAGATAAAAATATAATAAAAAAAAAAAACACAAAAGAAAAGCCAAGTCCGAAAAGAAGAAGAAGAAGAAAAATACAGCAAGGGTACGAAGAAACTGAATGAAAAGAAATAAAAGAACAATAAAGAATTAAAGTATTTTTTATGTTAAATATGAAAAAATAAACACATAAAAATTATTATAAAACTTAAATAAGAAAAGAACAAAAGATGAACAAAATAAAAGTTGTTATAGACGCAAAAAGACTGAATAAAACAGAAGACAAATTAAAAGAAGAGAACTTTGAACAGAGAATAAAAAAGTTAAAACTTATAATAAACAGATAAGTATGTGTGTGTATTATAAGATTGTATAGTATTTGTATTATGTTATATAAGAACATATAACTGTGAAGAGAACGAGTCAGGCGGGTCAGAGGCGATTCGGGGGGGGTTTAGGATCATGTGTGCTTCCAGGACTGGTTTTTGTAGGTTTTGTCACCGGAAACGTAACGTCCCTTTTGCTGTCCAGAAGTGGGCGGGACCACAGTGGACAGACGTCACGTCGTGTCGTGTCGTGTCGTGACGTGCAGAAGGTCAGTGGGTATAAACAGTGACGGCGTTTTGTGCAGCGTCTCTCCAGCAGAAGCAGGAATAACTCCAGACAGGAGCGTCTCCTGAACGCCGGCTGTTCCTCCTTCGCCGTCACGTGGTGTCACGGCGCTCGGGATTCTGATCACAACGAGAGATAAGTGTGTGTGTGTGTGTGTGTGTGTGTGTGTGCCGAGTGTCTCTGACCTCTAATACGTCTGCAGCGGCTGATATCAAGCCATCCATATGATAGGAAAATCAATAGGGCTGCAAAGAAATCTCAACATCGCCGCATTAGATCAAATTGCTCTACCTGTGATCACAGAGCTGGCGCGGTAATGCAATACGGCGACGCTTGTGTGTGTGTGTGTGTGTGTGTGT
>QMIH01000775.1:54929-65394 GCA_003987875.1 Clarias batrachus | reverse complement strand
TTTTTTTTTTTTTTTTTTTTCAAAACCAGAGGCGGTACATATTGACTGACAACCTTTCGCACGCTGCCTCAAAGCTACAGTAGATCACAAATTTGACAGAAACGTGACGGCGCAGTGACGTAACGGTTAGCACTGTCAGGTCCGTGCATGTTCTCGGGGGTTTGCTCTGGGTACTCCAGTTTCCTCCCACAGTCCAAAGACATGCAGGGTATTTATATATAATTGCCATTTCCAAAATGCCTGTAGAGTGTGTGTGTGTGTGTGTGTGTGTGTGTGTGTGTGTGTGTGTGTGTGTGTGTGTGCGCGTGTGCGCGTCTGGCCTGCCATGGATTGGCGCTACGTCCAGAGTGATCGGCTCCAGACCCCACGCAATCTTGGACACTGTCTTGTGGTGTAATCATTACAGAAGTGTGCATAAGTATTCACCCCTCACAGCTATAATCCTACTGCCACCGCCACGCTTCACACCGGAGAAGTGGATTTCAGGTCCAGCTTGTCCAAGCTGATTAGATTTTCCCCTCCTAATGTGACCTCATGTGTTTATATCGTATCTATATTTCTATACGAGCAGCTTGAACAGTCGAGCAGCTACAAAACACAGGTGTGAACGTGTTATTTATTTTAATCAGTGTTGGGGGACGTTACTTTTTAAAGTAACTAATTAAATGACAAAATTACTGTCATTAAAAAGTAATCCGTTACATTACTGCGTTACTTTCTGATAAAAGTAACTAGTTCGAGTACTTTTCCACTGCAGAGAATGAAAACTCCTTTGTGCTTCCTCATGCATGTTGTTTTAGTCAAGACCTTTATAATTATTTTACCATCATCACTCAGCCAAGTTTGGCCCATAATCTGTTAACTACTAATACCTCTATCTCACCTACGTGGTTTCACGCGGTGGCTGTAAGTACGGTTCATCCTGACTCACAGCGAGTTTTGGCGTTTTTGAAAAAGTAACTAATTAACAGCATACTTGAATGTCGGACCTAACGCGTTAGATTACTCGTTACATCAAAAAAGTCATCCGAGTACTCGAACGCGTTACACCCAACACTGATTTTAATACATTATCGTTATCTAATGTGTCGGAACAGAGAACAGAAGCGTGACGGCGTTACAGTATAACAGTCTATTTCTTTTTGTACTGTTCTCTATAAGTCACACATGACACACACACTTCTCAGTGACGTGACAGACTGCTATAACAACATTAAATGCCATGATGGGCCTTAATGAGCTCCTGGAATTAGATTTAAATATCCTATTTTTGCTTATCTTCATAATTTGACGGCACTGAATTTCAAATAAAAATATCCACCTTCAGCTGTATTCGGACTGGATCGGTTTATCAGCCCGAGTCTTTAATAAATATATATATATCTTTATGAACACAGGAGAATCTTGTTAATTGCATTTTCTTCAATCCCCCTTTATTTCTCTAAAGAATCCTTTGCTACATTAATGCACATATTTCAGTGTTTCACTAGCGCCTTCCACTTTTAATATAGGACGTTTTCCCAGTGTGCCGGAGCCATGACCGTACTGCCTGTCTCACATCTGAAACCCCGGCCTCCCGGGAACTCCTTTAACATGTGGAAATGGCTTGGGGCCATTGGGG
This sequence comes from Clarias batrachus, assembly GCA_003987875.1. Taxonomy (NCBI): domain Eukaryota; kingdom Metazoa; phylum Chordata; class Actinopteri; order Siluriformes; family Clariidae; genus Clarias; species Clarias batrachus. The sequence goes on along the minus strand of QMIH01000775.1, from coordinate 63,773 downwards.
TCAGGTCTGTACAGGGGATACAAGAAAAACTCCCAGCCGAGTTCCTGTAATGTGCAAGTGGTGTTGGTGAACGATCGATCGCATGTGCAGTTCCCACAGACAGGTGCATCTCTTCCATGCAAGTTGCTGATAAGTTATCTGTCTATTTTTAAGGAACAACATTCTTTAAAATGTTTGCAGTGTTTAAATGTTTTAATGCGGCTAAGAGTCTCATCAGCGTACTGTGCTTGAGGGCTAATGTAATTGTTAAGCTAACAGTTGTAAACAGCCTTCGTACAACAGCGCAAGAGTACAGACCAAAGTAATGGTTTTGTACTGGTTTTGTTTCATGCCATCAGGATCAGAATCAGAAAGAGAATAAAGCTCGTACGGGGAATTTGTTTTGGTGACAGACGCCTCCAGGGACGACAAAACTGGATCCGCAACAGGAAAAAAAAACAAAAAAGAAAAAACAAATGGAGTAGGATGTGAGGTTTAATGTGAGATATCAAATACATACCAGTAGTATTGCAGAGTATTGCACTTCTTCCGCATCTTAATATTACACACCTATTTACTGCACAGTTTGGAAAATGTTGAACTGTTCATGAGGTACAGTAAATTGCCTTGGGGGAAACAAACCTGTTCTTGTGACATGGTGTAAGTGTCTGAATATCTGAAGGAAGGGCTCTGACACAGACACACTATGAGGCTAAATAAGGCAAGTAGCAGCAGTCGAAAGTATTTTTTTTTCCCACCATGAGGTAACCCTGCATAGAAAATCACAGACACATGCGTCCAAAGCACAATGATCACACGGGCTCTGGAGATGAGACACAGCGGGATGAAGAAAAACACACACGGGGAGTAAAATCAGAGCTGTAAAACAGAAATGAACCCCTGGATCTGACGCATGTTTATTCTTATCCATGCAGCACTTCGGCATTCTAGTGCAATCATCAGCAGAACACAACAGGACTTATTACTCTGAATTAGAGAAATCTGAACCGGATAAAAACTGGATCGAATTACGATTTTGAATCATGCACACGACTCCATTGAACTAGCTGAGAATAATAATAATAATAATAATAAAAAGCTGTCTATTTTCAGAGACCTTGAATCACACGGATTCCCAGGCAAATGTGTTAATTACACAAACAAACAAACAAACAAACAAACAAACAAACAAACAAACACCTACATACTGTATATACACAGATATAAAAGAAATACAATTCCAACAACTGCTTTTTCTGTACTAAAATGAAATAAAATAAAAGACTCCTCAGTGTATTCGAGCATCAAGTTATCAAGTACTCAGGTAGCAGATCTTTGTACTTTCTCCAGCACTGATTAACTATGCACAGATAATGTACAAATATATTTAATATATTAATAAGGAAACTAACTGCCAATAACTAAATAACCTGGCAAGTGAAACAGTGCAGTGACACACTTCAGGAAAAGAATCAATTCTGTCTTGTTTTCTAACATTAGTGTTGAGTGTTTTCATTCATTTATTTATTTATTTATTGAATGTTTTTCACATCCACTATTAGAACTGCAGGCTTTGATCAGAAAAATCACATAGCAATATTTCAATTTAAACTGCAATATGAAACCATTCAATATTCACCCTGAATAACAGGAAATAAATAATGTTACAAATGATCGTATTAAGAGATTAAGAGAGGTTTTCCTATATTTATTAATCACATTAGTATTATTTTTAAAATAAATACGTACTTATATTATTGACAATCTCAACTATGCGTATTAGGGACGGGACTCACCAAGGACCGGTCGATACGACGTTATAACGATACCCTCGTGCTGATCCAATTTGTATTCTGTAAGTATCATCATTTTATAAATATCCCAACACAAAATGATTATTTTTTGTGTCATTCAGACTGGATCGGTTTATTAGCAATAGTTTCTAATAATTTTTTTTTTTTTTCTGATAGCATTTTTTACAAACCTGGAGGTTCTTGTGTTATACGGTCACATGATCATACTTTATGTACAACATTTTAAAATACGATGGGCATTCGAGTCAAAGCGGGACGTGTGATTGTGCAGAATAACAGAACACGCTTCTGGGAGTGAAACCTCCCTTTATTTCTCTTTAAGGAAAAAAAAATCATCTAATTTTAGATTTTGTTACAATTCCAAAAACCCCTTTGCAAGTAATTTGCAAGATGCTGTAAATATGTTTGAATAGCAGTTACAGTTATTATGAAACAAATTATCAAATAATTGTAATACTTTTAAATATGATTCAGAACAAAATGCAATGCACATCATTTTTGGATATTGATTCAATCTGGCAAATTATTTTACTCAAAACCACAACGTTATCACTTCTATTACCAAACCTTTTTTTCCCTTTGGCTAATCGCTACATATTTATTATTATTATCTGAATATTATGATTATTGTGGTGATGATTATTATTATTATAACAATAATAATAAAAATGATTAATAATTGTTCATTTTTAGGACCTTGAATGTACACATTTTCTGGAAAAAAGCAACACTGCACAGCGGCATTACACACTGTAGCAAAACATGACACATAATCGCATCGGTTTGTTCTGTCACACAATCAGTCAAGCAAAACTAAAAGCTGTGTAAAATAGCAGCTGTCGTGAATAAACTAAATGCATTTCTAACACCCTTGTGACTCAAACAAACCATGCACAAAATATTCTTTATCTTTGTAATACATCCCGCCTGTAACAGTTTTGCTTTTTAACATAATCGTACTGTATTTTCACATAAAATACTGCCAGGATGGATTTATCTCGTTTTGCAGTAAACCCCATCTTGATGGTCACAATGCACTGATGTTCACTCATATTTCAACAATAGAAACGGTGAATCCCATTTAAGCACATTTACTGATTTTAAGGGAATTGTTCTGTGCATCTTGTCATTATACTAAATTTTTTTAATTGTCTTTTTTTTTTTAATACAATTAGGCTGAAAGATTTTATAGTATAAATATAACCATATTGAGGTACGGTACATACCAATCGAGACCCCTGTATTTGAGAATGATTTATTTTTTCTTAAAAGTACTTTTAATATTAATGCTTGCGATATTTTTTAGGCACATCGGGACGAGAGCCGACTGCTCGGTCTCGGCGAGATCTCGTCTCAGCTGTGAGTGCGCTTCTCCTCAAAGCCACACAATTCATCAGTCATGCTGTAGCGGCTCCTCACCTAACGCGATTAAGACGGTGTGCTGTCCCGCCGCAGATACTGATGAAGCAGACGGAGGGAGAGAGTGAGAGATGTGGGAGGAGGGAAACGGCCATGGGAGCAGAAATTAAATTTTGATAATGGAGTACATCCATTTGAGGCGCTTTGGAAAAAAAAAAAAAAGAAAAAATGGGGGATGAGCACCATGAGCAAGCAGGAAGTTTAGAGGAGAGAGAAAAAGAGAAGAGCGAGAGAAAGGGAGTGAGAGAGGGCGGGAGAAAAATGATAATGAGCTCCGGAGAGTGGATGACTGAGTGCCGGCTTCAATCCGACCTGCCACATCACGTCCTGTTCAATCCCATCACTGCTAACGCCGCTCCCAACACTAATGTGCTATAATTAATATCAATGTTCATTCAGACAGCCCGTGACCCCGTGACCTTCAGATGAGGGGCAGAAGGTTATGTTTTAGGGACAAAAAGAACCACTTAGCAAAGTACGCTGTATTTCTAATATTAATGATATTCTTAAATAAGATGTTTTATTGCTGGCACACGGAAAAGCCTCTGAGATATTTAAAGACAATGGAAATGTGATTTAACAATAATGTCAAATATCTGTTTATAATAAGTGAATAATTACTGTTTGTGAGCTACAAGGTCTGAACGAGTGAAATGGTGGGATACAATGCATAATAAATCATCATAACAACAATAGTTAATATTAACCATTATTAATAGTTTATATACAGTATATTTATATTTATATATGTGTGTGTACGTGGGTGTGTGTCTGACTTAAACATAATTAATAGGGGATAAAATCTAGTTGGAAAATATACCAATGAAAAAAATGTATGAATGAATAAATATGGTAATATATAATAATATGGTAAGTAAATAAATGAATAAATCAATGAACAATGTTGCATAAAAATCAACAAAAATATAAAAAATATAAAACTAATATAAAATAAAATAAAATAAAAATTATGGGACAATAATCTAGAAAAAACAAACAAACAGTTAAGTGTTTAACATAATTCTATATTTTTCTTTTTTATCTAAGAAAAAGAATTAGAGAGCTCAGTTAAAAAAAGAAGGAAAAAATTTAAATAGCAAGACTAAATTACATGGATTGATTTTTAGATTTTTTTTTTTATCTATAAAGTTTAATATTCAATCACATTATTATTAAATAGGCATTTATCAGTGAGGTCAGGATTTATTTTCTTTCTTTCTCTCTGTCTTTCTACTAAATTTGCTTCATAAAGATTCGGGTCATGTTATGTGTAGATGTTTCTAAAAATTCCAAAGATGACACGACGTCATGCTGCTGTTGAGGATTAAATGCTCATGTAATCATGTTGTGTAGGTCACTAACAGACACACACACAGACACACACACACAGACATAATTTTAATGAGCTTTAGTCTTTCCTGTTAGAGACCTCGTCGTCACAATGGCCAACGCAAAGTAATTAAAACATCGCGGTGTGTCTGTGCGCGTCTCACTTTATTAGTTTGGGGGCTGAGGGACGCGGCGTCCTTCGGCTTCTGAGCAAAAAAATCAAGATGCTCGATCAACACTTTGTTGTTCTGAACTCTACACAGTAACAAGAAACACAAACGGGGCACCCTGGTGTCTAAAGGGAAGAGCGAAAGAGAGAGAAAGAGTGAGAGAGAGAACAACATGATGCACTCTCACACCTACACTGATCCGATGTGTAGCGATTAAACACAACACAATGATGACCAGGCTGCATGTCCATAAAACACACGAGAGAAAGTGAAACACACCTCAGCCACGAGAGCCGTCTGCTCCAGGTCCTGTCTGGTTCAGACACAATTTCACATCTACAGCGTCTGATACACCATGTAATATTTAATCATGTGTGATCAAATAAACCACCATACGACCACATGGTGTGTAAGAGTAATGTTAAAAGACTAAAGTGTTAGGTTAAAAACAAACATGCATGCCTTTTTTATTTTAAATAATGCTAACATCCTGCTCATGTGCTACATTCATTTGTGCAGAATTTTTAAAACAAGGAAAAAATGAATCTGTAAAAAATATCATTCAACTTATTTTGACTATTATTTATTCTATACCTGTTATCAAAGGATCTCAGGATTCCGATGATACCTCAGAAATATGTAGACAGACAATATTTTTCATGATATGGACTTTTATATTTTTTATATTTCCATACTTGCCCAGCACTTTACATCCTACTAAACCCATCATAGCCGAGTCTTCATCATGTCCTGACGCGATATTATATGTATTTTATAAAATACTCCATCTCTGATATCTGGCTAGGGTTTTGTTACAGGTTATGATACAATACGATCAAGCATTCGCCTATCCATGCTTCATCATCAAAACAAGTCTGAAATAAAACTCCTTTACTTATTTTCTAAATCATTATAATAGTGCTCATTTGACTGAGAAAGATCACAAATACGAGGGATGAAATTTCTGGCGGATGAAGATGTAAAACCGTCTCCTAAAGAGCATTTACGAAAGACTTTACATAGTACGCTGATGAGACTCTTAGCCGCAGTAAAACATCTGTAAGAAGAAGAAGAAGAAGAGGACTTCAGTCGTTCCTGGGAACACTCTGCGTGTGGAACTTTCTGCGTCTGATCCTTAAAAAAAAAAAAAAAGCGATGGATAACTTGCATAAGAGACGCGTCTGTCTGTGTGAACTGTACATGCAACCGTTCACCAACACCACTTACACGGTACAGGAACTAACTGTGAGTTATTAACACATCCCCTGTGCAGTCCTGACCTCGCTCCAAGACATTTTCACAGGTTTGGGGTGTTAAAGGTGTTCCTTGGAGGCCGGGGTTTCAGACAGGCGGTCCAGTCATGGCTCCGGAATACTGAGAAGGCTTTGGTGTCCAAGCACTAGTGAGACGCTGATGTAAGTGCATTAGTGCTTTGACCTGAACGCCGCTTATATACACTACACTCAATGTCTTATTAATTCTATATTTTGGTCATTACTGTATAGTTAACTAATTAATGAATTAAATCATTTCTAATTAATGTTCAGTTTATACCGTATATCTAAAAGGCGGCAGTGTTTACTGGAGTGATTACGAGTAAAAAAAAAAAATAACGCAAATGTCTAAAACATAAACGTTTTATGACTGCAATAGTTTAACATTATATAAAACTAATACGCAGCAATATTTTTGACGCTTCAGGGATAAAACAAACTCGGAAATAACAATTGTTTTTTATTATTATTTTTTTTAATCCAAAGTTTATTCTAATATTCTTATAAATGTAAGATTTTCAAAGTCTATACACCTTTTTTGTAAGAAGGTTGTAAAAAAATACCCAATACACATGTTGCATTAAAAAGAGTCAAGTCTAATAGTGACATGTTATAGGTGATTTGTCCTGGAGGTAGACTTTCCTGAAAAAAAAAATGTAAATAATAAAATAAGATAAAATAAAATAAAACCCTCACACTGACTGTGTAAGTGTGTGTGAAAAGCGTTCTCAGGTCTGCCTGGATTGGGATCGACTCGGTGTTGTGCTTTAACAGAACGAGAATCCTCCAGCAGTCACGCTTATGATCCCACCAGAGATGTTTTATTCCAGGGCCGGACATTCACACTGTGGAACCAGCAGACACGTCCCAGCTGTCACGTCCGGTCTTTCCACCATCTTTAATCATCTCGTCTGTTTCACTGCTTATAACTGGACACGGCACTGAGCAGACACCGTTTCAGACACCCAGAGTAACGGCGGATGGATATCGGATCAGTTCTTGTAACGAGTGGCAACGGGTTTAAAGAAACAAAAGTCCAAACAGACGCAAAAACGACAGCTCGGACACGTCAGACTCGGGCTGAGCGACCTCACGCTGACCTGATGATTAGCGTGTTTACAGCGGTTTTTATAGTGAGATTACAGATACGGTACACGAAAAAATGTCACATATTTTACAGGTGGGGTTTAAGCGCTCTCTGGGTAGGATTTTTCCAGAGAGATCTGGCAACCCTGACTTTGACCTCATCCCAGATGTTAAACATGCAACGAACGTTTTAGTGCAAAAGCAAAAATATCACCAAAAAAAAAAAGATACCTTGCCTTATAGAGCACTGAATACATCCTGTACCATCTCCCACGTCATGGAAAAGCAGTACAGTGCTCTCCTACAGTGTCTGAGTGAAACCACATTAAAGGTCCAATATTTCACTATTTCTTTGACAAAGTGAACTCAGTTCTCAGAGAGTGTGTGTGTGTGTGTGTGTGTGTGTGTGTGCGTGCGTGCGTGCGTGCGTGCGTGCGTGTGTGTGTGTGTGTGTGTGTTAACGCTCCAGCTGAAATCTCCTACACATAATGCGCTTTTCATTTCTCAAACTCCCGTTGTTTCACTCCTGCTCCGAGCATGCTGTTTCAGTGTCTAGGGAAATGAGCGAGTCCAGAGCGACGCCCCTTCAGAGAGCAACAGAGCTGAACAACAAGCTGGGGGGAGGAGCTCTTCTTATATGAGGTCACAATAGGAGGGAAAACCTAAACAAGGTTTTTTTTTTTAAACTAAAAATGTAATTAAAAAAAGGGACAAAGACAAAGAAAAAAGTTTGGTTTGATGCTCAGACACACACACACACACACACACATACACACACACACACACACATGGGAGACCAGTCTGAATGTCTAAACATGACTATAAAGGCAAGTTATGTTTGAATATGTTTGATCAGTGCTTTTTATTTTATAATATTTATGACGGACGAGATTTAGAGTCTGTGAAATGAAGTGAATCAATTTAGAATTTTTTCTTTTTCTTTTTTTTTTTGTTGAAAAAAGCAATAAGTCATGAGTATGAGAGCGTGTTCTGGTGTAGTCTGTAGTTACTACCCCCTAATGTATCGGGTATTACACGATAACACAATGACTTATTTAGTCTGGATGACCTGTGTGTGTGTATTTTATTATTAATCCTGTGTGTACTCGCTCTGATATATCATCTATAATCTGATCTCGGCTTGTCGATAACGTTATACATTTATCACTCTCCGAGTGTTTGTGCACCGATAGGGACTTTCTTACTAATGACTGGAATTAAAAGAGGAGCTCAGTGAAGTGGACTTGACTGTGAAGTGGGCGAGGAGTGAAACTTTAACGAGGATAGCAAACGGGGGCATGGCGGAGTCTAACGGGAGCAGAAAACACCCTGAGTGAAATATCACACTGCATTTAATCGAGAGAGAGAGAGAGAGAGAGAGAGAGAGAGAGGTTTATAAAAGGGGAGAGGAGAGTGGATGTGAGTGAGTGAGTGAACCGGGCGCTGATGTGACAAGATGCTGCTTTAATTACTACGGCGGGAAAACCCAAAGCGGCGGCCTGGTTTCGTTCAAAATGTCACGCGCTCGCTCGGGACGGAGAGAAGAAATATATACTTTATACACTTTATATACTGTATATATACTGAGAAGAGGGAGAGAGATTATAAATCTTAAAACTAATGCTAAATTGTGGGACTCTTCCTCCTTAGCACATTCCACAACAGCATACATCACCCTGTGTGTGTGTGTGTGTGTGTGTGTGTGTGGTTTAACTAAGTGTACTGTAAAGAGAGCTCTTCATGTGAAAATGTAAAAATATATATATATATATA
>QMIH01000775.1:43569-52828 GCA_003987875.1 Clarias batrachus | reverse complement strand
AACCACTCTCAGTACTCACCATAACACCATGGACGTGTCCCAAACCACTCTCAGTACTCACCATAACACCATGGACGTGTCCCGAACCACTCTCAGTATTCACCCTAACACTGTGGACATGTCCCGAACCACTCTCCGTACTCACCATAACACCGTGAACGTGTCCCAAACGACTCTCAGTATTCACCCTGACACCGTGGACATGTCCCGAACCACTCTCAGTATTCACCATAACACTGTGGACATGCCCCGAACTACCTTCAGTATACACCATAACACCGTGGACAGGTCCTGAACCACTCTCAGTTTTCACTGTAACACTGTGGATGCGTCCCGAACCACTATCTGTATTCACTACTACACTGTGGACGTGTTCCAAATCAGTCTCTCTGTCCACTATTACACGGCGGATGTGTCCCATACCACACACACTCTCTATTCACTATCACACAACAAACATATCCCAAACGACACTGCGGACGTGTCCCTAACCACACTCTCTATTCATTATTACACCATGGACGTGTCCAAACCACAAGACAAGAGGCATTTTACGAGTTGTGATGATGGACAGTAACAGCACTGGGACGTTTACCTACATGTATCCCTCTGCGTCACAGGTGTTCAGTCTGCAGTACTGAGGAGAGAGCAGCGGCCTGCCAAAACCCAAATTCACAACCCGTCTCAGAAACACACACACCTGATAACGTTATATCTCCTTAAACGACACGCTGTCTCCTTATAATTCCTTCTAAGTTGTTCTGAATCGCCTCTGAACCATCGGTGTTCTTTTATTTATGGTTAAAAAGCTAATTAGGTCCTAACACAAGGCTAAATCCCAAATCCCTCTGATCAAGGGCACAGATGGGACTGTATACCTTACATAGCGCACTAGCTTTGCATTTGGGATTCAACCCGGGAAGCTGATTTTCTGATATATAAAGGAGCTGATATTCTAAAGTGGAATAAGAGGAAATATAAAGTAGATCTCGTCAGTTTCTCAGGACTGCCCTCCACTCGCGGTTGGAGGAGTAAAAAAACTGGTTAAATTAAGGAACCAAATTATAATCTGTTAATAATACATGGTTTGTGAAACTGCTGTATAAAAACAATATCACACTCAAGGTCATGTTGTTGTACTGAACACGACGCGGTCATATGTACGCGCTCATATTCATCATAACAGCACCACGTGGAGTCTGATATTGCTTAATTATACAGTGGACGTGTCCCAAACCACACACCCTGTTTACTATAGAGGAATCATAATCACCATCATCAATTCACTATGGCTGTGTTCCAAACCACTCTATATTCACTACACTGCTTTGGAGGTGTCCCAAACCACACATGATTATATAAGCAACATAAATACTATTCTTAGCTCTTTGAGGCATGCGTCCCAAACCGCAGACTCTATCACAAATTCTGACTTATTATCAAGACTTTCTGACAGACGTGTCCCAAACCGCACGCTGCTATATAGTGCTGTCCCAGTGGGTCTTCTGCACACTCTCCAGGCCGCACTGTTGGGACAACACTGCGTACAGAATAAGTAAAATGTGTGTAGTTGTTGTAGTTTTCCAGTAGTGCCCTTGGTTTGTAGGTTTGGAGCGCTGCACTGGGACGTGTTCGTAGCTGAGCTGTAAAAGTCACTATTTTTAAAAAGGGCAGTGAAGCTGAAACAGTGCTTGAGCTTGAGCTTGAACTTGAGCTGAACTTGGAGCATGCATCTGGAGCATGCACACAAACACACACACACACACACACACACACACACACACACACACACACACACACACACACACACACCCCCATAAACAAATATATCATAATATTAAACACATTTTTACGCTGTTGTAGTTGATGACTTTAAATGTATTGTTTTATAAATAGCAGATTTTACATTCTGATTTGCTGCTTTTTTTTTTAATAAATCCAACAAACAAACGCATAAACAAACAAACAAACACAGACAAACAAACAATTGTAAATATATTTTCTAGCATGTCATTTTTTAGATTTATCATTGATAACAAATTTTTCTTAACGTCACATTTATGTTACATTTATGACAAGTTTTTATCTAAAAAAAAAATTTTTTTTTAATTTAAGTTTTTAGTTTTAAATATATCATAATATTAAATAACATTTTACACTGTTGTATTAAATTACATCATAAAAAAGTGGTGTTTTATTAAATCGCAGATTTTACGTTCTGATTTGCTTTTTATTATACAGTAAAAACCACCTATTTTGGCTTTTATTAAAAAAACAACCAACCAACAAACAAACAAACATGTGAATCAAACATACATTTTCTAGCATGACTTCTTTTTTGTATTTTGGATACAGAATTTTTCTTTATGTAATATTAAATGTTACATTTCTGTCATAATTTTTTAAATATACATTTATGACTAACACACACACAAACACACACACACACACACACACACACACACACACTTACCACAATAAAATTTCATTCTTTTCTGAATTTCAGATATCGCACAAAAATAAAAAGTACCACGTCGAACGAACAGACAAAGCCTGTGTACGGACCACAGAGTGGTGCAGAATTCTGGATCCTGATTGGTCGGCAGATACATAATTTTCTCAAAGATCAGCAACTCTCGTAGTACAATAAAAGGTTTACAGTAAAATTGAGGACGTTACAGTTTTCATATCGTCCTTATCTGTAAGGGAACATTTATTTAGCGTTCATGAAAGGAGTCTCCAGTGTCAGAGATTTGGACTCATAGGACTTATTTGCAATAACGTGACAAACTGCGATAAACGGATAAAAAGTCTTTCTTTAATAATGAAGTGAAACCTTTCGCAATGTAGTGTAATGTAACAGAAGACGAATAAAATATTAAACAGAATGAGAAGTCACCCTTGAGTATGATTATTTTTCTAGAACAGCATGACTTGGGGTGGTTTATGCCATATTTATTGCATCTACAAATGTGTCTCTGACGTATGCGAGACAAACTGGGGCGAGCGGACGTTATGGCGGGATGATAGAGGGAAGAGCGAACTCGTTCTGCGCGTTCACGTCGATATGAAGACAAATCCAGCGCTTCCTGCTGTAATGCACACTGCAGATACTCAACTGTGACTGATACTTCACTCACTCACTCACACGCACACACACACACACACACACACACACACACACACACACACACACGCGCACGCAGCACGGATCATCTAGGAATCAGAAATCAGATCTCTCTCTCTCTGTCTCTCTCACAATCTTGTGTAACACTCGTTCTCATTAGAGCAATGGAAAAGCTGAAGGGACGGATCGATGTTTTCATTTTTCAAATGCTCGTATCCATTAGATGGACCAAATTCATCCATCACTCGCATTCCTTTCTGCTTAGATCCCGGCGCTTTAACAAGTCTCAGCCTCCATATGCATCGAGCCTTATTTCAATAACCTTCATTGTGTCTTTTAAGGAGCTCTCTCTCTCTCACACTCTCGCTCTCTCTCTTTCTTTTTCACTTCCTGTCTCAATCTCAACATTCTGGGAAGAACCTGGATCTTCTCAACATTCCAAAGAAAGGAATTATGGATATAACTCTGCACTTTCGGGCAGGGGGTGAGATTAACAGCAGCGACGGTGGCGGCAGAATCAGCGATGCGTCCAGCATACCGAAACTGAGTGCTCATAAAGTTTGTCTTTTTTTTTTTTTAACACATAAATTACACTCGCAGGAAATTTCACCGCATCCATTAGCGAGGCGACTCCCTGATTTCAGCCTCCACACACACACACACACACACACACACACACACACACACACACACACACACACACACCATGTTATCCGAGTCCAATCTCACAGAGCAGACTGCTGCTTTATCTCACAACTCTGTGTGTGGATCACCTGAGAGCACCAGATCTAATAAATAACCCTGTGCTCATGATTTACACAATATAACACACATCAAGAGGTCATGACGGAATCTGGCTTTTGGGAGACCGGAAACAGTTTTAGTCATTGTTACCTGCTGATAAAGTCTGAGTCGTACCGATTCAGGACAAACTCACAACAGAGCAGACTGAGATTATATTATTACACACAAACTCAAAGATATAAAAAATAAACACATTAAAAAACGATCTTAAATGCTCACAAACCACAATTAATATGATGATAATTAAAGAAATATCTAATTTTTTTTTGTTTTTAAATCCTAATTTTAAAAGCCGATTTTGCAATCATGACTTCCCTGGAAAATGTGCTAGTATAAGTCACATGGTGTGTTAGAACATTTATAATTAATATATTTATAAGAATTTTAACAAACTTTTATATAAAAAAAAAAAAAATTTGGTACATAAATCTGGTAATAATTGTATTTTAATAATCTTGAAAGAGAAAAAATATATTTAAAAAATTCAGATACAAAATGTCTAGTACTAAATTGATCAATTAATCAAATTTAATATGATTTTTTTGTACAATGTCCTACTACGTTTACAATTTTCAAAATGTATAAATGTTAAAATTTGATGTAGTTTTTAATAAATTGAGAATATATGTTATAATTTATAATACATTAGGAGTAAGCATCGCTATAGCACCTCACATACAGGGAAATCTTTATTACTTAAAAAAAAAAAACCTTCTAAAATTGTTTTGGGAATAATAAATAATAAAACGAGTAAAAATAAAAATACTATAAAAATAGTAGAATAGAAATAATAAAACAAGTTCCTTATCCAGCTTGACGAGTCGAGTGTTCTGCTGTACCGTACGCACAGAGTGTTCGAGTTGAAGCTGAAGGGCTCGAGAATTAACGCGAATGCATTTATACAATGAAAAATTCAAACAGAACAGAAAGAAGCAAAAAAATAAACAAAAATTTAAAAATGAAAAAAATAATAATAAAATAAAAATCAAAGGGCGCACACGGATACCAAAATACAAAAAATACATGTTGTAAGATACTGCTATGCGTTTCCGCAATTGTTTTCTACATTAAGTAGGAATTCTTCCAGTTTAATAGAGGGCCGGTGAATAAACAGCACATACAGTGAGTACAGTATTAACACCCGCGTGGTCATTATAGTGGGATCACCACGGCTCTGTCACACTCCTGGTCTGCACACACAGCGAGAAATCAGTGCTAATGAACACATCCTGTGCGAACTTCCCATCCTCCACACACACACACACACACACACACACACACACACACACACAAACAGAATTCTGTGCAGTTCTGGAAAGCTGTAATACTGTATTTGGGACAGTAAGTTCATGTGGAGAGTGTGAGAGTGTGATCTCAGCCTGCTTTCACCTCCACCTCCACCACAAGAGGGTGAAGAGGCTTCAGGTTTACAGCCCACCACACACACACACACACACACACACACACACACACACACACACTCCTCCCCATTTTATTTACAGCCCCATTCATAAAATATGGATCAGCCAGCAGAGCGGCGGTGAAGCCCCGGCGAAACACACGCAGCACAGCGAGGTATAAAATATCCAAGCATGTGTCACGGCCTGAACTATGACTCTCTCCTTCGTCAAATATGCATTTTTCCGCTCAATAATGCATGGCTGGCGGAACCCCACAAAGCACCACGTTTAATACCATGGAAAAAAAAAAGCACTGTAGCCACAGAGTCATAAATCCACCACGAATAAACCTTCATATCCAAAATAAATAAATAAATAAATAAATAACAGACGTGACAGCCCGACATAAATATCCACCGCACTCACGAGAGAAGAGAATGAAATACATTTCAGAGTAAATCAGGTACCTCCCGCTGTGAGACCCGGCCGCGCGCACGCGCGACAGTTTATCCTCCGCAGCAGCCGCGCTTGGCGCACTGAGCACGCTCGGTCCTGTCTCCATGTTTTTTAACAGGTACCAGATAGTCACATGGTCTGAGGCGACCCGGCCTCCTCGATTAGTGTGAGTGCGAGTGTGTGCGCACCAATCCGGGGTGACAAATCAGCATGAGACCCAAGCACACCCACAAACACACATACACACATACACAGATACACAGAGACAGTTTTATCTGCTTTGTGAGGACCTTCCTTTGATGTAATATTTAATGTAACGAATTAACACAGAGCTCGACATAAACCTGACCTCAGGATAAAATATTAACTATTTTACATTAAATACTAAGCCTTTTCATTTAATTAAATGATCATTTTAATTAATTTTGTGTATAAATTCTGTAAAAAAATTTTTAAAAAAGACACAAAACTGGTTTGTGAGGCCCGGGGTGTTTGTGAGGACATTTTACACTAATTCTTACATATTTTTTATTTATTCTTTAATATATATGTTTTTTTTGGTAGTTTTTTCTACTAAATATTTTTTTTACTACACAGAATGTTACAATAAATATATGAACCCTTAATTAACTTAGTTAACACTGATTGACACAATATGTCTGCTGTTAGAGTCTCTCTCTCTCTCTCTCTCTATCTCTCTCTCTCACACACACACACACACACACACACACAAGCCACAACACAAGCATCAACTCTCTGAACTGATCAACCAAAAACAATGAAAACTATGCACGTCAGAAACCTAAAAACAGCTTAGTTTTTACAGTTAAATAAGAAAAATATTATGATTTAATAAAATCTGCATATTGTAAATATTATATATTGATTTAAATGTTTTCAAAATAAGTGAGATTGCTTTTCTTCCCAGTAACTCTGATGTACAAACACCCTCCAACACACACACACACACACACGCACACACACACACACACACACACACACACACACACACACACACACACACACACACACACACACACACACACACACACACACACAAAATTAATATCAGGACAGGAATCACCAGGGATCACCCAATACGATATAATCATGATAACTTAGTACTGATTTTATAACTATCTCGAAAAGTATTACTTACTTTTTATTTTTTGTTTATTTTGTTACAATCCGAAAAATTCTTAGCAAATAGTGTTGTGCCTGGTAATGTGTGAATGGCTTAGAATAAAGGATTATAGAGGAACTGCAACATTTTACCACTTCAAACGCAAGCATACTGTATAGTAATTTTTTTCCAAAAATGGATTTTGAAGGCAGTGTGTCGATTCATGAATAGCCACATTAAAGTATTGCGATACCTAACTGAATCGACCCTCCCCCATCTCTATTATACCATATATCATAAAAATCTGAACAATAAAATTAATAAACGCTTATTCACATACATTTTTGTCCATAGCTGCATGCACACGTTTAGTGATATTTGGTGATATTTACATTTAACCTAAAGGTTTTTAAATTAGTAAAATATATACATATAATATATTATTAAATGAATAAACTAAGCAGCACAACATATTCTATACTCAATATGATTATAATGTCATGTAAAACAATTCATCATAAGCAAATATTTTATAGTTTTGTTCTCCGCTGCCAAATTCCCGAACAACAAGGACACTACAATGGTGTCTCAGTATGCGCTCTACCTACTGTAGGCTGCCTACCTAGGTATGTTTTAGCTGGTTTAAAAACATTTTTATTATTTTCAATATAGACTCAGTGAGATTCATATTCAAATTAATTATTTAATTAAATATTTAATTATTTGTGTAACAGTTTTTTTTTTACAATTTAAAATGTATTTTTTTTCAGTATACCAGTAAACAAAAACAAATAAATACCATGTAAAACCAATTTCAAATCTAAGACAAAATCACCTTTCAATCAGAATGTATTTCTATCTTATGCTTATTCTTTTTTTATTTTTTAGCATTTTTATTATTATTAATATTGTAGACAGGCAACATCTGTGAAAAGCATATAATTGCGATATCATTGTATCAAGCATTCATAGTTAATTTTTTAATTTCCGAATAGAAAATGACATCAAGTGTAAAATTGTTTAGATAATTTCCTCCCACGGACAGGAAATGATTCCAAAGGCCAAATGGAGGATGTAAAATAAAATAGGCAAACAAGAAGAATACTAAACATGCACAGACGGACACACACATACATACACACACACACACACACAATAATAAAACCTAAAATTGTATTAATGCACAGAACAGCAGAAGATTAGAAGAGCCTCTGGCACTTTTATATCATTTCATATAAAATTCCAAAAATGTAAAAAAATAAATGTATAAAACAAATTTAATAGATAGTTAAGGTATTAAATGTGAATACAACTGTCAATTAATGCAAGCACTGCTGGCAAGTAGAGATCTTATACACCGCATCTAAACGTCTTAGCTAAGAAAAAGAAAAGAAAAGAAATGAAACAGAAAAGAAAAGAAAAGAAAAGAAAAGAAAAGGAGAGAGGAGCATGTGTTTGTTAGAGGATGGTGTGCAGAGCGCCCTCCGCGAGTGGAGTTGGAGAGCAGTTGGAGTCTGCGTGTGATTATTTTCCCCCCATTTCACACTCGACAGAATTCACACCAGCTTTTTGTCTTCCTCTCCGGTCACACCACATATTTCTCATAAAAAGAAAAAGACATAAGCTCGCTGCTCACACCACAGATTTGTCCAACTTTTTTCCCGCCCCAGCTCGAGAGCATATTTCGCCGCTCTGCAGATCTGGTGCCGCGAGACGTGTCGCTGCCTGCGCCGGAGCCGCGCCGCCCCTCGAGCCACATTTGTTTATCGCAGACCATCGCCCAGGCCTTCTCCTCCGTGAAGTATTAAAAAAAAACTCCACGTTGGCGTAATGGCAGCGTTTACAGCTTGGAGAAGGGAGGAGGCCATGAATTTTTCATAGCCACTCGGAGGGAAAGGTAATTTGCCGCTCGTTGGTGCAGGAAAGGAAGAAAGACTAAAAAAAATATAAATAAATACAAATAGAAAAGAGAGGCCATGTGCTGATCTCAGTCCTGCACACCGCTAGGCCATAACCTTACACCTGCTAGTGTCTGTGTGGCCTGAACATAAGTATGTCCAACTGTGAGGGATAGATACATAAATAGATACCTGAGAAAGAAAAAGAAAGGAAAAGAAAAAAAAAAAGAAAGAAAAAAAGATGGGTGAAGGATAGACAGATAAATAGAAAAATACATAGAAACAAAAGAAAGAAAGGAAACGATGGATAGGAAATAGATAATAATAATAATAATAATAATAATAATAATAATAATAAAGACAGAACAGGCAGCCCAGCAGCCAATCAGGTGCTTGTTGCTATGCAGATTACACCTGACCTCCCCATGCTATTGGTTCCTTTAAGACTTGC
>QMIH01000775.1:25408-38078 GCA_003987875.1 Clarias batrachus | reverse complement strand
TATACTCAATTCAGTGCCACTTCCACATGTCTTCCACCTAACATGAGGAACTCATCTGTAGTTATACATCCTAAGCACGCGCGCGCGCGCACACACACACAGACGCTCGCGGATGAGAGTAAAAGCTGTGGAATAATCAACAAGTTCACTTCCAGGCCACGCAGCCTTTAATACTGAACACACTCGGGTCACACAGCTGAGCGCGCGCACACTTTACACTCACACACACACACTCCTACCTGCTCTCGCTCCGTCTTCAGCATCCCGTGTGTCCGGTGAAAAACAAGCAGAAAGACAGAAAACTTCCTCCAGCGCGCTCCAGCGCGAGGCACAAAAAATAAAGAGCGACAAGCTCCAGAAGTGTGTATCTGACAGAGTGTGTGTAGGTGTGTGTGTAGCTCGTGTCTCAGGTGAGCGAAACGTTAACGCATGAACCACAATGCACGTGCTACAGAGGAAGCAAAAGAAGCGCAAAAATAAATAAATAAATAAATAAATAAACAACGTCGGACCACACACACATACACACGCGCGCGTGGACGATGATGCGTCCAAACGCACGGCGGTTGGACGGATGGTGCGCTCGGAACCCCGCGCGCGCGCCGTAAGAAACAAACACAAATGATAGAAAATAACTGTAGAGCAAAATATAAAAAGAAAAGGGACGACTCCCGGAGCTTCTTTCACGAGCGCGCACACGGACACGGCTGAGCTCGCGCTCTGCGAGCTTTCCACATCACAGATTTGTACGCGTGTGCGTGCGTGCGCGCGTGGTGTGTGTGCGCGCGCGTGTGCGTTATGATTTGTGTCTATGTGTGTGTGTGTCACCCCCTCCTTCTCTCTCTGCGCTGCTCCAATTGGTGTGTGTGTGTGTGTGTGTGTGAGTGAGTGTGTGTGTGACTATCGCGCGCTACGGCTCATCCACCGTCGCGAGACATGTTACAAAAATGTATTTATTCTGCTTTTGTTTGATTTTTGTTAGCTTTTTTGTTTATTAAGTAGAAAGTTTGTTTACTGATTTTTTTTTTCATTAAAATTCATTTTTAATTGTAACATCAATGAACTCAGAGTGCACGCGCGGCGCTCGCGCCGCATTTATCTCGCGTCACAATGATACACCAGAAGCTGCACGCGCAACGTTTTTTTTTTCTTTTTTGATTTTTCATGCAGCACTTCATGTTGTTGTTGTTTTTATCTAAATAAACTGATGCGTTTTTGTTGTTGTTCATTAGCAGTTATTGCGTGTGCGACAAAATATGTGCACCCCTGACCATCACGCTGTCGTGGTTCTTCCCCTGAAACACTCACTCACTCATCTATATAGCTTTAACCTGTACACACACACACACACACACACACACATTCATTCACAGACTATGGCAATTTGGCAAATCTAAATAGCCTATTCTGCAGGTCTTTGGATCGTGGGACAAAACCGGAGGAACCGGAGGAAACCCACCAAGCAGGGTAGAACATGCATACTCGAAACCGGGATTCTGGATGTGCGAGGCGAGAGTGCTAACCACTAGGCCACCTCCCCAAAACAGATCCCACAAATATATAAGTACACAACAGTTCTATAGAATTTCTTTGTATTACACTGTAGTCTTGCACATTCCCTTTAACGTAACAAAGAAACACAAACACTTTCCAGCATGACAGAGTGCACAAAGCCAACTGAACCATCACCTTTGGGATGAACTGGAACCTGAGCCTCCTAAACAGTGCAACTCCTCTGGACCTGACTATCGCATCCTGGTGCCGGACTTCTGGTTGGAGGATGGCCCTGTGTCGTCTGCTTGGAGATGTGCGTGGTGACTGGAGACGGTTCCATGTACAGTTTTGACCCTGAATATGCAAGCATTTTTGCTCTGATGGCTTCTGACTGCAGTCGCTCAATAGTTTAGAACTGAAATTGGCAAATGAGTCTCCATCATATACAACTACTGTATAGAAGGTATTTGTATTACCCTAAGAAACTAAGAAACACAAACCTGTTCTAGCATGACAAAGCCAGCTCCATGAACATACATCATGTGTGAAGGTTAGAGTGGAAGAACCTAACTGAACCATCACCATTGGGATGAACTGGAACCTGAGCCTCATCGATCAGCGCCTGAGCTCACGAATGCTCTTGTAGAACATAGCTGGAATGGGTTGTTAAACAACGTTGGGGGGGTGCATAAACTTTTCATTCTATTGGCCATCTTTTATCATTGTGCTTGCTGATGAAATGTAATATTTGTATCATAAAGAAAGATGTGCTGGCAAAATCATATTTAAGTGCAAATGATATTAGCTAATAACTATTATTACACTGATTATTATTATCATCATTATGAATACCTTACCCTCTTTTTGGCTGTTAACTGTATTGACCAATCATACAATCATACTTTTTTTTTCCAATTTCTGTTTGGGCAGACAGCTACACTACAGGTATAGATACACTGAGGAAAAGGGAAGTGGCTCAGGGGTTATAAGGTAACATATTATCTGCATTATGATTAATGGGATGAAGATAAAGGTGTTTTATGGCAGTGCTATTATTATGGCAAGATTGCTTGATGGTAGAAATGATCACAAAAGCATTCCTGATTTACATGTAAGTGAGACAAGCATTGATATTAAACTGTGAGATCTGTACAGTATGAATGCAGCGAGAATGTGCAGTATATGCAGTATAATATATGCTGACCTTAAACATTATATGACTGTGAGGTCACCCAACTGCTCTCTCTCTCTCTCTCTCTCTCTCTCTCTCTCTATATATATATATATATATATACACAAGTCACTCTGAGTCAGTGATCCTGACCCCTTCTGTCCTCCGGACCTGACTATCTGGTACCACACTTCAGTTTGGAGAATGGACCTGTGTGGGCTCTTTAGAGAAGCGTGTGGTGACCGGAGACCGTTCCACCCGATGACCATGAAGACGCGAGCAGTTTTTCTCTGATGGCTTCTGACTGCAAGTCACTCAGTAGTTTAGAACTGAAATTGGCATCAACAGTTTTGTAAACGAGTCTCCATCAGTGAAAGTGGACTTAAACACCTTTCCTGTTATGCTGAACCTTTAACCTCACAGCACACAGCGACTGATTTATGGTTGCACTGTCTGATATCAACCCTAATGAGGAGAGGTTTCCTGTTAAGTTCCTTGTCACCATGGCCCTCGGCTTGCTCATTAGGTACAATCCGATAATTATTATTTATACCTTCCCTCCTATATTTTATTCTAATTTATATCCATATTTTTTTACACTGATCACTGTTAAAAACGCTATCTAAATAAAACAATTGATACTGAATTAAAGGAGGGATTTTTTTTTTTTTTTTTTAAATCTTTAAAACACTTTAGGTTGTGAATCCCCGATAAAACCCTAACATTATGGGCAAGATAAGACAAGATAATCCTAGTTAAGATTTAAATTTAAGTAATTAAGTAATTAAATAGATACTTTGGCTATCTTTTGCTAGCAATAACCTCATGTAACAGCAATGTTACCACTTTATTAGGAACACCTGTTTATCTGATAATCATGTGGCAGATTCAGTTAATGCTCCTGTCAGACATCAGAACGAGGACCCAACGTGATCTCAGTGACTTTAAGCGTTATTGAAACAGTTTAAACAGAATGGTGTGACAAAACTGATCAAACTGGTCTGGGCAGACTACAAGGAAGAGATTGCTCAGATAATCACTCTGTGCAACCGCGCCGAGCAGAAAAGTAACACAAAATGCACGGCATGTTAAAGGCCGAGGCAGATGATTCCAGCAGCAGGTGGTTCCACGTCTGTCACACATTTCACTGATCTTCACCCGTCAAGGTTGTACAGTTTTAGTGTTTCAGGTGGTGTGTTCTCTAGTTCCTTGCATTCTAAATCCTAACTCGTGTGATAACACACAGATATTTATGCATGATATTAATCGTAATGAATGCAGCAAGAAGTGTTTTTATTGAGAGATGAGAGAGGAAACAGAAAGCCCGTAGGAAACCTACAGAATACTGAGAAGATATGAAGATGCTAAACTTCAGACAGACAGTAACAGTACAGAGTCTAATCCAGGACTTGTCAGGTGGTGATGCTAGCCACTCACCCTCTCTGCTACCTACTGATAATCTTTTTTTAATAATCCATAATCTTAAAGCAATACCTTTTAGTATTAGACTCTACTCATGCTTAAGTACCCTACTGCATTTAATTGGCTCTGTACATGTAATTTGACAATAAAGTTGAATCTAATCTAATCTAATCTAATCTAATCTAATTGCATAAGTACCCTAGAAGGCAGTGATAAAGCCTGGACCTCACTCACTCTAGCCCTGCTTCAGAATTACATTTCTATTCTGCTACAACGCACACTCACTTACACATTCACACATGCATGCACACACACACACAGAAACATTTCAAAGCCTCGACAACCATGCACACTTTCCAGGTTGCAGTTAAACAGAAATATGTGTGAGCTCACTGTCCTGAGACACGAGTGCAGAGCAAAGCAAAGTCACTTTACCACTCACCATGTAGCGGTAATGACACACACTCTCCCCAATCTCACACTCAGAGTGTGCACTCACTGTGGGTTTTACTGTGGCAACAGGACAAATAGCGAGTGTGTGTGTGTGTCAGGGTTTCCTCTAGGATTTATTCCTTACAGGGTCCGGAAAGCATTTATCTTTGATGATGAACCTGAATTTCACCAGTCACGTTTCAGTTACAGTGTAATAACAAATGGAAATATACTGTAACATACACATACTGTAGGATATCAATGACCTTTACCCACTTATTGAAATGCTTGGATATTCATAATTTCTAGAATTTTTCCAAACATTTTTGTTTTGTTTTGTTTTTTTCCAAAAATTGATTAATTGTTGTAATTTTTATGTTTCAAGGGCAGTGAAGATGACTAATATAGATAAATAAAATAAAACTGGAAAACTGATGTGTCTGTACATTAAAGATTTTTGAGACATTTTTTTTGGAGGATGTAAGATGAGTAATAGAAAACTTCAAGACAGGAATTTTTGGCTGTCCGTTTGTTCGTGCTTGAAGTAACATATAGTCTTATTTTCATCGTAATCGGCCAACGGAAAGAGAAGATATGCTAATTTGAAAATTAAAAGGAAAACGCTCTTATATCATAAAAAAATCGACCTTGAAATAAATCACTACTTTTTCCCAAATTCAGTATTTTGTAATACACTCATAAGTGTGCAATTAAATTCCACGTGAACAAAGTCGTGGGCACATCGAGTATATACAATATATATATATATATATAGAGAGAGAGAGAGAGAGAGAGAGAGAGAGAGAGAGAGATGATTTTATATGTGCCCCAAAAATGGGCACTTTTCAGTGTTATACTGTTTGTTATACTTCAAACAGTATTCATTTAAAATGCAAATTATTCATATTTCTTTATTAGTATTGGTGTAAACTTCTAGAAGTTACTGTATGACCTGTTAAAAGGGTTGCTTAAATAATTTTTTGGTAAAAGCTTAAAAAACAAAAAATCTGTAGTGTCTGTAACCATGTCAAATTCATGTTGCAATATCTTTAAAATTCTACATTTTTGAATTAGTACCCTTTTTCAGATTCATGTTTTTTTCATGTGAAATCTAAATTGGCCAAGTTCCATCTGAATGACAGTTAAGATAATTAAAAGATTTGAATTCAAAAAAGTTACTGACACTACAGTACATTAAAGAGCATAAATGAAATTGTATTTAGCAAATGTGTTTCTTTATTTTTCTTTATTTTAATATAAATGTGCATGCATAGTTACAAAAAACTAAGCATGGATCAGGAAATAAGGAGCATTAAATATTATGAAAAATTGTGTTATACTGTATGAAATTCACTTTTTCACCAAGGTGACACTTTTTAGCACAAATATAAAGACACGTAAATTTAAACATAAGAATGGGTAATGATACAAAAAAAAGGGTCAGTACTACAGTATAAAATGAACAGTAACGATTAAGCAAAACCCCAACATCAGACTTTCTGTTACAGTACCTGTCAAAAAATATCTAGGTGTACACGGCATCACATGCGGCCTCTACATCACCAGGTGGCATTTCACTGGGAGTTCTCTTCTGCGTACTTGTGAATAGACACGTCTAACTTTTCTGTCCCACTTGCAACACGTACGTATATACATAACTCGTGTCCTTCAATCCTCCTCTCGCCCAGTACGCAGCACAGTTTTCATTCGATGCTGCAGACAGAAGCCCCTCTATTGACCCGGGCAGAGTTTTAGCCAGCGTGATCTCATACATAAGCACTTTGCAAGCTGTTGCAAAAGTTACAGCGGCGTAACCGTGGAGCGCCGTGATCGCTGCTACTGCTGAGAGCTTGGCGTCAGCGAGAGGTGCGGCTGCTGAGTCAGTCGTCGCTGCATGGTCAGCGTGGGAAGTGACCTTTTCAATGGCATTGTGGCATGTTTTAATTAAAACATAATCACATTACCTATAAATTTAATCTGATCGCCTAAATGAAGACTTCTCCACTATTAGCAGGCTTATTATTACGATGATGATGATGATGATGATGATGATGATGATGATGATGATGATTATAGCCTGTAGGTAATGTCAGTTTTAGAATATGCGCTGATGAATATAAAATATATATGATGAAGAAAACTGTTGACGTAATCATCCACCAGACTGTGCCTGGTCTATCACAATCGGAGGATTCAGAGGGGGATCACGATGATATCCAGGGACCGGACTATTTCCACTACGAACCAGTCTGGTGCTTGATGAGATGCTGAATCTACTTTGCCTGTACATCTTTGTGAGTCTGAACAGATCTTCCATCTAAACACTACCAAACAAAAGCTAGTTTACACCTAGACATGTTAACATTAACATTAATATTAACATTAACCCTGCACATGTTAACTGACAAGTTTACAACATTAAATGTATTTTTTAAATACAATTTTACAGGCAAGACCTGGTTTTTACAGGTTACTAAAACACTGGTGTGTGTGTGGATTCGGGAAACCACTTTCTTATAAAAGTTATAAAAGAGCGGTTATAAATATATTAAAATGTAAACCATTAATAATGATATAAAATCTAACAAAAAAATAAAATCTAAAATAAAATAAAAATCGAATCTAAAATATTCTTACAAAATATGATCAAAATATTAAAATAGAAAAACCTTTTCTAAAAAGAATTCAAAGAAGAACAGCCAATTAAATTGTATTTATTTCATACATTGTTATTGTTTGTTGTTTTTATTTTTAATGCTATTTTATTTAACAAAGTTCACATTATTTCCCCCTCATAGTTTCATCCTGAATTCACTGACAACCCGAGTTTTATTATATTCCAGTATAATGATCAAATTTCATGATAAGATAAATAAATAAAAATAAATAAATCACAGAGTGAACTGACGCATATGGTTTTGCTTAAGGGACTAAAAAGTCTCACCCAGGTGAAAAGTGGTTTAGATAGGATGATACATCATTAATAAATACAATTTCATGCTCTTTTATGTAGTGTCCGTAACTTTTTAAAATTCAAAAATTTCAATAATCTTAATTGTTCATGCAGATAAAACTTGACCAATTTCGATTTTACATGAAAAAACACAAACCTGAAGAAGTGTGGTATTGAAAAATGCCAGAAATGTCAAAAATTAGTTTTTACCGAAAAAGTATTTACGCCACAATTTTGACAGGTCATATGTTTCTAGAATCTTACACCAATGTTAGCATCAATACTCATAAAGTAATATGAATCATTTGCATTTTTAATTATTATTGTGTGAAGTGAGACAGTAACAGTGAAAAACTGCCATTTTTGGGGGCTCATATAAAATCATCTCTCTAAAAGTCTGCTGCTTTTCTCACTTCCATGTTGCATAAACTTCAGAAGTAGCTTCTTTCTTTGGCACACACACTTTCTGTAGTATATGTATAACATAAAAAAAATTAAAAAAAATTAGGACCAATACTGTGTTTTGGCCGTGACTTTTTTATTTAGAACATTTTCTTTAAACTACCCGATTAAACAAATGCCTTCTGTATGTCTTTATAGATCTATACAAAAATCAGATATAATTCACCACACACACACACACACACACACACACACACACACACACACACACACACACACACACATACCCACACACACACTACACTCCTACACACTACACTTCTACACTAACTTTACACTATACTGGAAGTAAGAGGAGAGATTTTTTTTTTAACAGACAGCATATGTGCGTGTGTGCGTGTCTGTGTGTGTGTGTGTGCCTGTGTGTGTGTGCTGTGTCTGTATGCGTGTGTGTGATGGCTAGTGCCCCCGGGGCAGCCCCGGGCTGGTGGGCAGCAGATTTTGTCAGTGACAGCTATGCTGCGTCCTCTCTCAGCCTGTCCAACACCGTCCATAAGAGAGTTCACAGTTGGAAAACTTTCTCTCGACATACACACCACATGGATGTGTGAGACTCACACACACACACACACACACACACACACACACACACACACACACACACACACACACACACACACATTCTGTCCACTGAACCTGAACAGCGTATCAGAGACCAGCACTTAACCTCACGTCCCCCAGTCAAGGGTCCAGCCTTTGAGGACAACAGTGTCCACTCAATGAAGAGAGACGACAGCTACTTACAGGACGTGTCTGTCCAGAACAAACCATTCCACAACTGAAAGTGGGGGGGAGGGGGGGTGCATGCATAAATACACAACTGCTCTTTTATCTACACAACCCTGATATCTCGACATGTCCTAACTTCACACCTTTAATCCTGGGCTTGGAGACATCACGTGTGTGATAAAGAAGCACATTCTGATCTCTGATTGGTCAGAAACAACTTTAAGAAAACATTTAGGGTGTCTTTTAATGAAAGAAATAAAGAAAGAAAGAAAGAAAGAAAGAAAGAAAGAAAGAAAGAAAGAAAATAGTCATTCACATTTAAGGCCTGTGATTTTGAAATATCTACCAACATATTTATTTACAGTATATATTTGTTTATCTACATCTATTTATTGTTTTTTTCTTGCTGTTTTCTCTTTTTGTCCATCTGTCTTTCTTTCTTCCTTTAGACTTCAACGCAGTGGTGTCTGGCACAAAAATATTATTATACAAGTTAATTAAAGATATTCATTTATTTATATTTTTAATTGCTTTTATGTTTTAAACATGTTAATTTATTTTATTTGTTTGTTTACAGTTTATCTATTTATGTATTTTGTTGTTTTCATTTACATTAAAGCAATCATGTTTGTTTATTTATTGGTTGTTGTTTCTTTCTTTCTTCATTTATGTGTTTATTTTAAATTTAAGGTTGCGGCGTCTGGCAGGAAAACTTTGTCAAGTTTTTGTTTGTTTGTTTGTTTGTTTAACTGCAGAAAGCAAAGGCGGAAAACTCTAGCGCTCCAGAAGTTTACACTGATTTACAGGTGACTTTGATGTGATGTGATGTGATTTATAGTGAATATTTTATTTTCATGTCCTTGAGAATCAAAGGGTTAGATGTAACTATAAACCGATACAAAGTGACAAAGTATCGTTACTTATTTAATCAATAAACATGCACATGTGGAGTAATGTTCACCTCGCTCTCCCTCTGTGTGTGTGTGTGTGTGTGTGTGTGTGTAGATGTGTGTGTGTGTGAGTGTGTATGTGCGTGCGTGTGTGTGTGTGCATGCTACAATGAATCCCAGTGTGTTCATTTCAGCCTCATTGCCAACAAGTCACTTTTTTCCACAGCTTTGTGACGGAGTGTGTTGAGCCGAGCTCGGCGTTCTCATCGTCGCGTATCACAGCGTCCATCTGTGTCTGTATATGTGTGTGTGTTTCTGCATGTGCATTTTTGCGTGCATGTTTCTGCATGTGCATATGTGTGTGGTGTGTGTGTGTGTGTGTGTGTGTGTGTGTGTGTGTGTGTAACATTCAACAGAATTGCTCATTTTCAGGCATGTATGGAATTCATCAGTGTGTGATAATGCGTAAATACACGCACCGAGACACGATCTGCTGTGAAATATGGTGCATTGTTACAAAAAAAAAAAAAGAAAGAAAAAAAGATGAGGTTGAGAACAGACGCTGCACTAACACTGCTACAGTACAGCGTTTTATTCCTCTTATACCTCAGCCAGCATTTACTGCTTTTACATTACCTGCACACACACACACACACACACACACACACACACACACACATACTTATAGTACCATACACATAATTCAGAGCAAAGACAAAACAGTGTGTGTGTGTGTGTGTGTGTGTGTGTGTGTGTGTGTGTGTGTGTGTTTTCCCAGTCTAAACATCAGAAAGTATATTAATCCATCACTCCCTCAGAAACAGAGATAGCCTGTCTGCTTTATCATCATATTCTCCTCATCATCATCATCAAGATCATTGTTCCTATCATCATCATCATCATCATCATCAACATCATCATCATCATCCTCTTCATAGTCATCATTATTATCCTCCTCCTCCTCATCACCTTCATCACAGTGATTTTAAACTCTGTATGCCGATTGGTCAGAAGCTTTGATTAGTTTTCTCTAACAGCACCTCATCAGAGCTTCATGTAACACAAGAGAAATTCCTTACTATTACTATTATTATTGTTATTAATATTATTATTATTTATTCATTTTCTTTTTTTGGAAACAGGCACCCTTTCACTGTTTAATTTTTCAGAGAAAAAACAAACAAACATGACAAGCACTTTTAGAATTCCAAACAAATATTGCCAAATAAAAATCTGTCTGAAGGATAAAAAAATAATAGTAAAAAAATATTTGTTTTAGAGAAAAACAGTTTGGAGTCACTAAATCATTCTTTTTGTTTGTTTTGTTTGGTTCTTTTTGTTTTGTTTTTTGTTTGTCATTCTTTTGGTTACATCAACTCTGTAGACACGGGAAATGTCTAAAATAAATAAAATAAATACGTAATGAATAAAAGACAGGTGCAAAGTAACAAAACTATTCCTAACACTTGACGTGTGTTCAGCTACTCAACAGTCACACTAACGCTCACAGTGAAGTGTGTTATTAAACGCTAAAGTGAAACACGAGCTCTGACCCTTCATGACGCCTGGTATGACTCTTATGAGTGTTATAAGTGCTATGACTAGGCCGGTACTGGTCCGATGATGGACGTCTGATGAGAGAGCCGTGTGTTCTCGGGGTCTGTAACTTCATCAGGTATGTGATGAAGACTGACGTCATTCCACAGAGGGGCTGTTTGTGGTCCAGGGGCAGAAACCTGATGCCTGTGCTGTACGGCTGAGCGTTGTGGGAAGTGTGCATACGGGCCACGGTGACGTAAAAGGAGCCGAGGTGTCTGTGGGAGCTGCGCGAGTGTGAAACGGCACGCTGATGTGGACCATGGACGTACAGCGCTAATGAAGCGGCTAATCTGCCGAGCTCACGCGGCGCCTCCTGTCAGATACAGGAAGTGGTTTACAGAAGTAGTACAGTTTGGGTTTGGATTAGAGCTGGACACAGGAGGGAATCGGTTCGCTCTCGTACTCTGGCATTAAACAGCGTTTTTTTCCGCAGAAATTTGTCTTTCCGTTATCGTGTTACAAGGGTGAAAGGGACAAGAAGAACGAAGAAACACTGATATCTGACATTTTCCACTCAGAGAGAGATCCTGGGAGAGAATCATATTTTCATGGACCCTCATGTTATTTGTCTTTATGTAATGAACACATTTTAAAGGTGAGATCCGGATCAGCTAAATCAGACTAACTGGGTTCAAAATTTTACATGTTCTAATTTTATATGCATTTTTTGTTACCATTTCAGCCGTTCTCTTTTTTCCGCCTATATTCATGAAGCCACAACCCCTCACCCCCTCCCCCAACCCCCACCCCCAGGTTCGATAAAATGACTGACAGGAGGCCTGTCCAATCACAAACAATCGCTTCAGATCCAGAAAAAAGTTTGTTTTCCATACAGTTTTTCTCATCCATTTATACTCATCAATTCTACTGAAACCTTAGACGCTTTTAAACTATTAATACTTCAATATATGTATAATAATATATGTATTTTGAAATGAAAACAATAAAATATTATTAATAATAATAATAATAATAATAATAATAATAATAATAAAACTTCTTACTGCATCTTTAACCATCAACGCTGTAATTTCTGCATAATTTATTATTTTTAAAAAAGAAATACTGTTTGTTTTTGCATTCGTTGCTATTGCTCGTTATAAATAAGTAAACTGCGATACATGACATAACATTAGCGACAATAATGACTATTTTTACTCCATAAATAAAAGCAGCTCAACCCTGCAAGATGGAATTCACTTTACATCGTAATTAGGAATCATAATTTAATAAGGCACTCACTTTTTTTTTCTGTGACTTTTTTTTTTTTGGCATGACAAACCATTTAAATATAATACGCAGAAAGAATATGCAAAAAAAAAGTGAACACAGAGCCTTTGCTGTTCGTCACGTTTTATTATATTATTCACGTTAATTATATTAACTTCACTTTATAAAGGAATTAATTTCTTTTATGAGTCCATTTATTGCTTAATATTACACTTCGTTTAAGCCGCTTATTCACCATTAATCATTCACTGCCTAGCAGATATATTTAAATACATACACTGGATATAT